>JASDQU011403078.1:19980-34711 GCA_032191745.1 Picea mariana
AACTTTACAGTGGGTAGTGACAATTCTCGATATTTTAAAAATGAGTTTTTTTTTAAATGAAAGATAAACTCAAATTCATGAACCATAAATATATTATTTTTTTATATATAGTACTGATTACTTGACTTAAACACCCCAAAACTAGTAAAATTTATCAAAAAAATCAATTAGTAGTATACACTAAAGAAATTTTGAGGAAATAAATGTGACTTACTTAAATTGTGTTGACAATCATACTAAAAGAAAGAAATACCGCACATATGGGTAGTGCACCACATTTTAGTTTTCATGTTTAAACAAATAACATAACTATGATAATCATAAACATATAACAGTAAAAATAATATCCCACAACACATAAATAGGTCATAAAGTATACACATCAATTGTCTATATCATTGTAACTAAACCCAACAAATACTAAGCAATGAATCATTAAGATAAGTAAAAATCAAAGTTCTAACCTTCTAATGCCAAAATATAGGTTGTTATATTTACAAATCCATAGAACACCACTATGATCTAAAATAGACTAATCCCTCCTTACGTGTCTTGTCATCTAGTTTCCCATTTTAACTTACTCAACAATAAATATAACTTTCCATAACATTATGCAAGGAAAAAGTCAAATAAAAAATGTGAATTACAATGAAACAAGAATAACAAAAAAAGAAACTTTTCTCAGCCCAAGAAATAAAAAACATTTTTGATATGGACATAAAACTTAACTTTATATCACAAAGTTCATTTCCATCCAATGAAGTGTTTATGACATTTTAAGTCTAGGTGAAAAAGTTTGCATCCCTTGCCATGCCATGCCATGCCATGCATATCATGCCTTTAATTTCCAAGCCATGACATGCCTTGACATGCCATGGCATTGCATTCCTTGCCTTTCCATCCCATGTCTTACCTTGCCATGGCTTTACATGCCTTTCCATGCCATGTAATTCCATGCCATGCCTTGCCTTGACATGCCATGCATTTTCTTTCTATGCCTTGCCTTTCCTTTCCATGCCATGTCATGCCTTTCCTTTCAATGCCATACCTTTCCATGCCATGTCATTCCATTCCTTTCCTTACCATGGCATGCCTTGCCAATCCATGCCATGGCATGCCTTTCCTTTCCATGACATGTCATTGCATGCCTTTCCTTGCCATGCCATGGTATGATATGCCATTCCTTTCCTTTCCATTCCATTCCATGCCAATCCATGGCATGCCTTACCTTGTCATTCCATTCCATGCTCTGCCTTGCCATGCCATTCCATGTCATTCATTGTCTTTCCTTGCATTGCTTTTCCATGATATGTCATGCCATGACATGCCATGCCTTTCCAAGCCATGACATGACATGCCTTTTCTTGTATTCCCATGACATGTCGTTACATTCCTTTCATTTCCATGTCATTCCATGGCATGCCTTGCATTGCCATGCCGTGCCATGCCTTACATTGTCATTCCATGCCATGCCTTTCCTTACCATGCCATGTCATGCATTTCCTTGCCATGACATGCCATTGGATGCCTTGCCATGCCTTTCCATTCCATTTCTTTCCTTTCCATGACATCCCTTATACTTCCTTCACTTGAACCATGACTCAAATCCAGACTCGGATGGACGAATCGTCAGTTGCATTAGATCTAGGGCATTGGTTTTTAGCTGGTGGGTCCCCTCCACTATCATTTCATTGCCCGAAAAAAAGTTTGTTGGAGGATTTCTGGCACCAAGGTTTTTCTTAGTGCTTATTACATATGTTTGACAATTTAACACCTTGTTAGGATAGACATGGCAAGGCATGGAATGGCATGAAAAGGAAAGGTACAGAAAGACATGGCATGGCATGGAATGTCATGACATGGAAAGGAAAGGCACGGTAAGGAAATCCAATGCATGGAAAGGTAAGGCATGGCATGGAAAGGCATAGCATGGCATGGCATGGAAAGGAATGGAAAGGAAAGGAATGACATGGAAAGGCACTACATGGGAAGGGAGGGAATGGCATGGCATAGGAAGAAAAGGAATTTCATGGCATGGAAAGGAAAGGAAATGAAAGTCATGGCATGGCATGGCAAGGAAAGACATGGAATCACAAGGAAAGGCATAACATTGCATTGCATGGCTTAGCAAGGCATGACATGGAATGGGAAGAAAATTCAATGCAAGGAAAGCCATGGCATCGCATGGCATGGAAAGGAAATGCATGGCATGGCATGACATGGAAAGGAAAGACATGGATCAATAGGGCCTTGAAGTTATGTTGTTTTCCATGCAATCCAAAAGAAATTATGAATCAATAGTATAATGAGACTACACCATAAGGATGGAAGATAAACCTATTTAGTGACATCTCTTTCTATGTAAATCCTATTAATTATGATAATCAATGTTTCACAACTATGAAGATAGATTAGATCCATGTTTCAAGTTTTGTAAATTAGTTTATGGTTAGGAATACATGGATGATCATCGATTTACATAGTAAGTGCTCCTTATAGGTCTTTGATGGTTATTTGTGTAATCTTTTGAATAAATGTTTTATCAAAGTGGTGATATTCATGTTATCTTGTATTGTTCTTGAATTAACCTTGTCTTGAAACCCTCAAGGGAAGGCATGGCAATGCAAGTCAAGGCATGGCATGGAATGGCATGGAAAGGAAAGGCATGGAAAGGAAAGGCAAGTCAATCCAAGGCATGGAATGACATGGCATGCCAAGGCAAGGCATGGTTTAGAAAGGCAAGGAAAGGCATCACATGGAAAATAAAGGCAAGTAATGGCATGGCATGGGAAGGCATGACATGGCATGGAAAGGAAAGGAAATGCATGGCACAATATGGCATGGAAAGGCATGGAATGGTAAGGCGTGGCATGGAAAGTGAAGGAAATGCAAGGCATGGCATGGCATGGCATGGCATGGAAAGTGAAGGAAATGAAAGGAATGTCATGGAAAGGAAAGGCATGGCCTATAAATGCATGGAAAGGAAAGGTATGACATGGATAGGAAAGACAAGGCATGGAATGGAAATGCATGGCATGACATGGAAAGAAAACAAAATTCATGGAATGACATGGCATGTCAAGGAAAGGAAAGGAATTACATGGGAAGGTAAGGAAAGGAAATGCAAGGCATGGCATGGAAAGGAAAGGAAAGGAATTCCATGGGAAGGAAAGGAAAGGAAATGAAATTCATGGCATGTCATGGCATGGAAAGGAAAGGCATGGCTTGGAAAGGAAAGGAAAGGCAAGGAAATGCATGGCATGGTAAGGAAAGGCAAGGAATGTCAAGGCAAGGAAAGGCATGGAAAGGCAAGGCATGGCATGATAAGGCAAGGCAAGGCATGACAAGGCATGGCATGGAAAGGAAAGGCAAGGAAATGAAAGGAATGGCAAGGTAAGGCATGGATTGGAAAGGGAATTCAAGGAAATACAAGGCAAGGCATGGCATGGAATGGAAATGAAAGGCAATGCATGACATGTAATGGCCTCAAAATACAAGGCAAGGTATGATAGTGAATGGCATGGAAATAAAAGGAAATGCATGGCATGGAATGGAAAGTCAAGGAAGGAATGTAAAGGCATGTCATGGAAATGAAAGAAAAGTTCATGCAAGGCATGACATGTAATGAAATGACATGAAAAGGAAAGGCATGACTTGGAAAGGAAAGACAAGGCATGGAATAACAAGGCAATTCCTAGAATGGGAAGGCATGGCATAGCATGGAAAGATAAGGCAATGCATGGTATATAAATGCAAGACATGGAAAGACATGGAATGGCATGGAAAGGAAAGGCATGGCATGGTGTGGAATAACATGTCAAGATAATGTAAGGCAAGGCAAGGAAAGGAAATGAAAGGAAAGGAAAGGCAATGCAAGACATGACATGGAAAGGCAAGGAAAGGCATGGAATAGAAAGGAAAGGAATGGAATGGCATGGAAAGGAAAATAAATTCATGGCATGGCAAGGAAATAAATGGCCGGGAAAAGCATGGCATGGCATGTAAAGGAAAGGCATGGCCTGACATGGTTGTTGGAATTTTAAATTTTCTAGTTAGATAATTACAATTACTTAATCCAATAGCAACTATAGTAGGATCACTGAAATATAGACAATCACAGATACAATAGAACACAAATATTATCCTCTAAAACACTTGTGGGGGAAAAAACCCAACAACCAAAATCCTCAATATAGATTCCTTCAACTAGTACAATGATGCGCTATAGCTCTCCATGAAAGACCAAGACCATAAAACCAAAAGAACCAGTCTCCAAGACTTTTGCGCTAGACCTTCTTATGCACTTCAAGATGCACAAGAGAAGTGTGTGAGTGTGTGTCCAAATGAGAGGAACCTATCCTCTATTTATACACAACAATGTCTCTTGAAGAATACCATAATATTTTTTGTTGAGTGGACTTGTAAAATATAATTATAATAACCTTTTATAGGTTTGACTAAAATAAATATACAAGAATATATTACATAGTTACACCAAAAATATTAATACTCCCTCTTAACTAGGAAGGTATTCTTTCCAGACACAGACTCCAAGTCTGATACCACACGAAATCACATCCTTTTACTATTGAGCATACGAATATATACATCCTCGGATATCCATAGCGCAACATAACTTCACCCCATGCAACCAAGGTTTGTGGGTAGCTCTAAATAGTTACAACATGTCCCCAGGACATCCACTCCCTTCGATACATCAGTACCTGATCATGTGCACTCATGTATCAGTGCAAGACCTTTTTCATGCTAGATTAGTTCCACTTGCCACTCCCTCTGAAGAGGAAGCACACCAATCTTGTCCATGAAGTACTCAAACTTCATCCTCGATAGGGGCTCGGTGAACAAATCCACAACCTAATCCTTGGTAGTCATGAACTAGAGCCTCACTTCTCCTCTATGTACCATATCCCTAATATAGTAGTATCTTATCTCAATCTGCTTCAGCCTATAATGGAACACTGATTTATTTGACAACTTCATGCAACTTTGGTTGTCACACCAAATGAATGTTGCCTCCAATCTGAGACCAAATAACCTAGACAACAGCTTCTGAATCCATATTGATTCTCTTCTCACTACACATGTTGCCACATACTCAACTTCAGCCATACTGAGTGCCAAACATGACTTATTTCTACTGCTCCACGAGACCATACTGGAGCCAATACTGAAACAATATCTGAAAGCGATCTTCCAGTCAGGAATACTGTTGGCCCAATATGAATATAAGTATCCATACAATCCAAATTCATGGTCAGATATATACCAGAGACCATGATCTAGAGTACCCTTAAGGTACCTCAACACATGTTTTGTTGCAACCAAATGAACCTATCAAGGATACTCCAAATGTTGACTCAGGGTGTTCACATAAAAAAATATATCCAATCTTGTGTTCCTCAAGTACATCAATGATCCCAATATCTATCTGTATAAGGTAGAATCCACAATCTCTGAAGTTGTATCTTGTAACAATTTAAGAATTGATACCATCAGGGTAACCATGGCCTTACAATACAACATATTGAACCTCTTCATTATGTACACAACATACTTTCCTTGATTTAGGAAAATCTCATCTAATCTTTTCCAAACTTCTAGTCCCAAGAAGTAGTGCATCATTCCTAAATATTTCATCTCGAATTCTACAGCCAATTTTCTCTTACATTCAGTAATGATATTTTTCCCACCTACTAGAAACAGGTCATCTACATGCAAAAGTAGAATAACTGGTTCAACATTCTCAACCTTAAAGTAAAGGTTAGGATCTACACCACTCTTGGTAAAACCCAAGATCATCAGAAAATTTTCAATCCTACCATACCATGTTTTGGGTGCCTACTTCAATCCATATAAAGCCTTCTTTAATATGCACACATGAGTCTCTCTGTCATGTGTCTTGAATCCAAGTGGTTTCTCCACATAAACTTCCTCTTTTATTTCACCATTCATGAAGGTTGTATTTACATCCATCTGGTGCAATTTCCATTTCATCATAGCGGCCAATGAAAGTATAGTCCTAATCGAGTTATATCTTACTACGGGAGAAAAAGTTTCTTCATATTCAATCCCTTCCTTCTGAGAGAAACCTTAGGCAACAAATGTTGCCTTATATTTTTCAACACTGCCATCAACTGCGTGTTTCGTTTTGTAGATCCATTTCAAACTCACCACAGTTTTTTCCTTTGGTCTAGGAACCACATCCTAGACATCATTCTTCATAATGGACTTGTATTTCTCTACCATGGAATCTTTCCATAGTTTATTTTATGCAACCTCTTCATAACTGGAAGGTTCTGCATCCATTATGTCACACAAGCATGCCACGTAGCTTGAATACATATTTGGATTCTTACTTTCCCTAAAATATTTCTTTGGGGCACCAATTATTTCTGCATCTCTGATAATATCTTGTGCTCAAGCTAGTCTTCTCTTATGAGAAGGTATCTCGACTGGTTTATGAGGTTCTACCATGGCATGCTCCTCTGGAATGACTTCCTTTGATTAAACCTCTAGAACTTTAGGAACTTCATTCTCTTCTTCATGTGCCTCTTCTACATGGATCTCTTTGGATTTACTAAAATATGCATTCTCATCGAAGGTTACATCTCAATTGATCTCCACTTTTTGGTGAGCGGGAATGTATATCCTGTAAGCCTTCGATGTGTCACTGTAACCAAAAAATATTCCCTTTTGTCTGGAAGGGTCCAAATTTTTCCTCTTTTCCTTGGGTACATGACCAAAGACAGGGTAGCCAAATATTTTGAAATGGATGACTTCTATCTTCTCTCCTGAAAACATTTCCTCAAGTGTCTTGTTTTCAAGCACCTTGTGGGGACTTTTATTTTGCACATACATTGTCGTCTTCGATACTTATACCCACAGATGCATAGGAATATCTTGATCATGGATCATGGCCTTTACTTCTCCCTTGATTGTTTGGTTCTTCCTTTCATCTATTCCATTCTACTGAGTTTTATAAGGAGTAGAAATCTCCCTCTTAATTCCAACTTCCTTGCAATAATCCTTGAATTATTTTGAGGCAAATTCACCTCCATTGTCTAATCGCAAGGTCTTTATCTTACGCTCTATCAATTTTTCTACCAGAGCCTTGAACTCTTTGGATTTTCCAAAAACTTCATTCTTTTCTTTTAACAAATAAATCCATGTTTTACGTGAGTAATAATCAATGAAAGATACATAATATACATGCCCACTTAGTGAAGCTTCCAACATCGGCCCACATACGTTTGAATGCATGATGTACAAAACTCCTTTGTCTCTGCTATCACTATTGGGAAAGTAGTCTTCATGTTCTTTCCTTGTGCACATCATGTGCACACATCATCTAGTTCTTCTTGGATTTTTGGAAGACTTGTCACCATTTTTCTCACAACCGAAAGACGTTTGTAGTGTAGGTGAGAAAATATCCTATGCCATAGTTCACTGGGATTCACAATATCATTAAACATTGTAGAGTCTAAATTTCCTTTTAATTTGTAGAGTCCTCCTTCTTCAACTCCAATCACTACTGAATCATCAAGGGTCTTCCCTCTAGGCCACATAAGAACTTGACCATCAATAAATGCTACTCTAAATCCTTTCTTCTCCAGTGATGAAATTGAAAGATTTTTTTTTTTTTAAACATGGAACATAGAGAAATTCCTTCATCTTCATTGGTTTTTCCTAAGCTTAACTTGTAGGAAGCTTCTACAACCTTTGATTGGATATTGATAGTCATCACCCAATTTCACCTTGTGAGGTGAATATTTCTCAATAAGTTTAGATAAGGAATATTCATGGCCTGTCATGTTCTTGGAAACACCACTATCTATCAACCAAGTGTCACTTCCATGAGTAACAATACCTGTGATGGCTAAGCTAAGAACATAATACTCATCACTTGATTCATCTTTCTTTGCAACCTTCTTTGGAGGTTAATCATCTTCAATTGTGTGAGCTTGATGCCTCTTACTTCCTATATTATTCTTAATTTCCACAATGAGGGGGCAATCCCTAACAAAGTGTCCCAATTATCGACAATAGTAACATATGATATTTGGGTTGTCTCTTTGACCCATATTAAACTTCTTAGTTAAATAATTCTCCTTCTTGTCCTTTCCTTTCTTGGTGTGGGCAGTTAGGGCTTGATCTTCATCTGCCATATTTTATTATCTTGCAGTTGTCCTAGCTTCTTCCTGGTTACAATATTCCCAAATCCTATTGAACTTGTGAAGCTTCTTTATTGAACAAATTACTTGGATGAATGCATCCCATGACCTTGGGAGGCCATTCAAGGTATTCATCACCATCTCTTCTCCTTCTACTGAGTCACCAATGGCTTCTATATACTCCTTTATTTGATTCACTCTTGAGAAGTAGGAGTGAATTCTTTTTGAGTTCTACATTTTCACATTCTTCAACTAAGATCTCATATTCATTCTTCGATTTATGTTTCTTCCATCAAACAAATGAGTTAAGGTTTCCATCATTTTCTTTGGAGAATATAATGATGATATATGATGGATAAGGTGGTCCTTAATGGATCATGAAATAATCCCTTTTTATCTCACCATGTCCTTCTTATATTTTTCCTTGTCTTCATCTACTCGAGGTTCTTGAACCTCTTCTATAATGAACTTTTCTATTTCATGTTCCTCAAGAAGGAGGGTTACTATATACTTCCAGGCCTTGAATTTATCAACTCCATCTAACTTATCATCAATCTTTGTTTCAATAGTCAGCATTCCTTCTGATGGTCTTGGTTTGTCTGAAAATTGTCTCTAGACTGAAAACAAATCCCTTTTAGGCTTCTAGATAAGTAACTAGCTTCTATTCAGGCCTACTTTGATACCATGTTGGAATTTTAAATTTTCTAGTTACACAATTACAATTACTTAATCCAATAGAAACTGTAGTAGGATCAATGAAATATAGACAATCACAGATACAATAGAACACAAATATTATCCTGGTAAACCCTCGTGGGGGAGAAAACCCAACAACCAAAATCCTTAATATAGATTCCTTCAACCAGTACAATGATTCATTATAGCTTTCTAAGAAATACCAAGACCAAAAAACAAAAGAACCAGTCTCTAAGACTTGTGTGCTAGACCTTATTATGCACTCGAACATGCACATGAGAAGTGTGTGAGTGTGTGTCGAAATAAGATGAACCTATCCTCTATTTATACACAATAGTGTCTCTTGAAGGGACATGACTCTTGACCTAACTAACTCATAATAAGTAAAATACCAATAATATAATAATTTATTTTGAGCGGACTTGTACAATATAATTATAATAACGTTTGTTTGACTAAAAACAATATAAAATAATATCTTCCGTAGTTACACCAAAAATATTAACAATGGCATGGAAAGGAAAGTAAATTCAAGGAATTTCATGGCATGGCATGACAAGGAAAGGAATGTATTGGAAATGAAAGGCATGGAAAAGCATGGCATGGCATGGAAAGGAATGACATGGTATGGTGAGGAAATAACATGACATAGAAGGAAAGGCATGGAATGGCATGGCATGGCAAGGCAAGGCAAGGCATGGAATGGCAAGTAAAGGAAATGCAAGGCATGGCATGGGAAGGAAAGTCATGGAATGGTAAGTGAATGAAATGCAAGGCATGGCATGGCATGGCCTGGAAAGGAAAGACATGGAATGTAAAAGCATAGCAAGTGAAGGAATGGACAAAATTTCAATAATTCATAAATCTGAAATATTCTTTCAATTATTCCTTTTACATTCCTATGGTCATTCAACTAGACGATCATGATCACTTCTAATACTGACGATATCCATTAAATTCTCGTGCTCATAGTAAGGCAAGAAGTATATTACATTTTATGATTTCTTAATTACCATTGTTTGTAGTTAGAGTTTTGTACAAACAACAAAGCTTTTAAAGTGGTATATGACTTCCCCTGGTCTATAATATTGAAGTACATAACCACCTTTCTTCCTTGTTCTTTCATCCTATGTTAGATATTCTCCTTTAATAACCATAGATCCAATTGCAAATTAAATACCTTCAGAGTATGTTACTAATTGCATGAATGTGTTCTTTCCCTCTAAGAAACATGCCAAACAATAATCAATTCTCCATTCATTACTTCTTGGGGAAAACACTATGTATATGTGCCCTGCAAAAAATGGAGTGCCAATCCGTGAGTCCACTAAATGACCAAAGAATAAAACATTGATGCTGGTTATTCAAAATTTAATAGAAAGTTTCAATGAACCTGATAGTACGAGATCGGAGACATGATCATAATGTGCTCAAATACTCGATGTTTCCTCCTTCAACTAGGATAATTTGATAGTTATATGTTGACCAATGGGGAGTGATACATGATCCCATATATCAACCTAGTCTGTCGATTCACAATCATCCCATTCATTACTACTACATGGACCACAAAAGAAAGAGAGTTTTCTCATCCATATTTCAACTATTTCATTGTCTGATGTTATAACTGAATGGAATCGATGAGTGACCTATTTTTTTTTTCATTCATACCACTATGATCGATCTACATCAACCACCTCCCAAAAATATTTATGTACATGTCCTTTCCTATGTGATTGGTATTCATGAGTTATTGTTCCCTCTCCCATTACTAAAGAAAACCATTCAACAATGGATTTCACATCTCGAATGAGGGAAGTAGTTGTGAAGTTCATTTATTTCCTACATAATGATCTTTTTAGGAATGCACCTACTCCATCATGCTCCCCTTTCGTGTGCCCAGACTCAAAATAGTTCCAAATGTGTGGTACCTTGATATTTTTGTGCACCATACACAACCATTGAAATACACAATAATTTTTGAACTTGCTTGTGCAACCTTCTAACCAAATCCAATGTTGGACCATATGTATGTTCTTCTCCTTAAGGTGATTGTAAAACAACTGAAAGTAATGTTTAATGTAGGTTAAGTCATGACACCGATCATTTGTTATGTAGAAGTGACACTCCTGCAATATAGCTTTTTTTTCTTCGTTACTATCCAACCCATGCCTGTATGTGATATGGACCATTACGCTGACCTGCTTTGAGTGATAGTATTGGATTTGAATTTCATTTTGTGGTTGAAGGGTGTAGCTCTCAGTAAAATCAACCACTGATAACATAGTACCAATGGGAAATGTATCTCTTCATATTGTAAAATTATTGTCTTTCCAATGAGACACATGCACATGCTAAACATATTGTTGTTTATTTTCGATGAATTCCTTCATGAAGTCACATACTCGTACCTATGAAGTCACCAATTGTATCTTTTTTTTTTCTTGTCCTCCATCAATATCATATGAAACATATATAAATCTTTGTAAGGAAACCTCCTTCCTCCTCAATTCATACTCATCGCTTACATAGATGTACTTTCTTAGTAATGACATTTCGCCACACCTGGGGCATGTCCCATCTAAGAATTCTTTTTGATAAAATGTACAACCCTCTGGCCTTGTACACAAGATGCTATGAATAAAGTCTCTAGATGATGATGGTGACAATATAAATTGGCATTCCTGCAAAAGGGTGTTACACAAAACAAAAAATCTATATATATGTGTGTGTCATAATAATAACCATACTCAATGTGATATCTATAACAACATGTGTTACAAATTGTGTTTATTCGAACATATGAAGGCTTGCATTTATAGAAAGATCTTTTTCCTAAGTTAAGTGCACTATGTATAGTCCTAAATCCCTCAAACAATTTTGTCTATGTAATGTCAAGAAAACATTTAATATGGTGTTCATGGTCCATAAATCCCCTTCTCAATTTTAGTACATTTTTTTGGTTGGAATAAGGACTAGCATTCTCATGCCATAAATTTTGTACTATTCCATTAACTACTCCAATTAACTTCACTTCAAAATGAAGTAGCCTACTAGAGAAGGCCCACAAATATATTGGGCCACCTCTATCGAGGATATCTCATCTATGAGAATAATCTCTAAGGGTTTTGACATTGCATTTCATGAGATGAGATGTTTGTTGTAGAAAACGATGCTTTCTTGTTATTTTGATAACAATTTATTATAACAAGACACATTGGGCTACATTGCAATATTTAGAACAATATTTCATACCAATTTTTTGAAAAGAATATACAAAGTTTCTAAAAATATGATGACTTGCTTCTAAACTTTTGACTATTTGAATGCCTAAATTTCTCCTAATAATAGTCAAAATTCTAGATTTTAAAAAATCCAAGAATAATTGACATTTAGTGACATTAGATTTTGGTTCAAAATTCTTTAATGATTTTATAAGAATGATAATGAATATTAAGGTTATGTAACTTAACTTCAAGCTATTTTATATCACTTTCATCAACCTGAATGCATTTAGGAGTTCTTCGCCACATGTTGCTCAATCTAGGTAGGGACGATGAACCCCTATTCTGGAACTCTTGATCTCCCTGTTGTGGAGTTAACAATGTTGTAGCTATTTCCCCTTCAATCAATGGAAGATAAAATATAGGAGGAGAGTGGACATGGGATTGACTTGTTTTTCGAATGTCCAACTGTGAAACAAGAGGGTTCACCACAATAACTTCTTCACCACAATGTTGTGCACTAGTTGCCTCTCTAATTCCATCCATTGTATAATCAGTTCCAAGAAAATCCTTCATGATCTAGTCATCCAAAACACATTTTTTTGATGAGCTACAGCATGGATTGGTCTCTATTGAAATCCTATGGTTTTCTTATGGTGATGTAGGAGAAACAACATCGACATCTATTATGCTAGAAATTGGATTTCCCTCTTCTTAAAGTCTACACTTTGACATATGTAACTTTGCCTTTTCTCTTTCTTCTTCTACCTTTTCGATCAGTTTCTCTTTCCGCCATGACTTTCTTTCTTGAATCTGTCAATTCCCCATGGTTAAAGAGAAAAAATGGCTTCCAAGAACCCCACCATAAATTTGTCTTGGTATTACACAAGAAGGAACAACTAACAATTCCAATTAAAAGTGGATAAATTTGTCTTCTATTGAAAATTAAGACACAACTAATAATTTCAATTCCAATTGGAAAATTTTGTCTTGGTATTACATGAGAAGACACAACTAACAATTCCAATTCCATTTGGATAAATTTGTCTTGGTATTACACAACTAAAAATTCCAATTGGACAAAGTTTTCTTGGTATTACACAAGAAGACATGACTATCAATTCCAATTGGACAAATTTGTCTTGGTATTACACAATAAGACACAAATAACAATTCCAATTGGACAAATTTGTCTTCCAATTCCAAGAAGACACAACCAACAATTCTAATTCCACTTGGACAATTTTTTCTTCCAATTCTTCCCACAATTGTCTTGCAATAGCAAAAACTTGTGTATGAATTAAACAAAAAGACTAAAATAACAAAACATGTCTGTGCATGCTAATTTTGTGTGCATATGTTGGGAGTGCTTTGTCTGGATTGAGATAAATGAGGTAGAAAAATATGACTGGAAAAAAAATATTCCTAGTAGGAAAGTGTGCACGTTCCTAGAATACATGTGCACTAAAGTGCATGCACGTTTTAGGAACAAACACGTGTTTCTGTTGAGCATAGATGAGAGAAAATCAAAAGTATTTTCAATTCATAAGAGTGTGTGCACTCTCTTAATGCAATAGATATAACATTTATTATATACCAAACATATTTATGAACAAATATGTATATGTTTTGGGGACAACTAGGACCTAAGGGCCTACGATTGAAAGTGTTTTGAAGCATAGATAAATGACTGTTAATATTTTTGTGGTGATTGTTTTCAAAATTTATCAGTTAATCCAAAGTATTGGTGATTGTTTGTCGACATTTCAAATCCATATCAGGATCCATCTTCAAGATGTAAATCCAAGGATAAAAGTTGAGAAGAGCAATAATAAATATCATCTTGTTAGGAGGGAGAAAACTAAGAGATCGTCTTAAACCCTAAAATTAGTCATTTAATAAAAAAATCCCTAATAATAAAAATTACTAAGAAGAAAAGAAAAATTTGTAATTATTAAGTTTAGTGTTATGAAAAAACCTAAAATTATTAGTTTAGTGCTATAGAGAAATGGTTAGAGAACCAAGATGTGGGTGACGTGGGTGCAAGGGTTGTGGGGACTTTAACAAGAGGTATATGCATAAGGCACGTAGGTATCATGTGTGCAGGGTTTTAAGGGTTGATTATAGGTTATACCTAGGCTTAGATGGATCTAGGTGGGTCTAGGTCATGGTTTAGTTCAAGATCTAGGTCATGGTCTAGGTCAAGGTCATGGTATATGTCTAGGTCTAGCTCTATCTCTATGTCGTGTTCTAGGTCATTGTCTAGGTATAGTTCTAGGTATATGTCATGGTCATTGTATATGTCTAGGTATTTCTATGTCTAGGTTTAGGTCTAGGTCTTGACATGTCGAGGTCAAGGCCACTTCTTCCCTTTCAATGTAGGGAGGGGGCCTGGAGAGACAGGAAGAAAGAGAGTTTGAGAGGGGGAGAGGGGAAGACAAAGAGAGTGTTTGAGAGTGAGGGATAGGGAGACAAAGACGGGGGTATAGAGAGAGAGTGAGAGGAAGGTTTGAGAGAGAGGTAAGTGGGCTTATATAGAAGAAAAAAGAGCAAGGTGAGGAGAGTGGGGGAGAGAGATGGAGGGGAATACATGGAGAGAGAGAGAAAGGTTTAGATGCA
>JASDQU011403079.1:28280-43364 GCA_032191745.1 Picea mariana
TTGTTAGTTGCTACTTTGTTATGTGGAATACATGTAGATTTTGTTATATATTAATATCATTGTTATGTATTGTAATACAAACAAGAATGCAATGTTAAAGGATCATTGTTGCAACATGATCTAATGCATAATTGAAACAAAACTAATTCCATAATCAAACATACCTTGATTTTCTTCTATCTTCGATTTCTATTTTCGGGTGTATCTCTTCTTAAGGAAAAATCTTTGAAGTGTGATTCCATTTAAGTCTTTACATTGCATTGCTTTAATTTGTTTTCTTGTAGCACATGTGTGGATCCACTATATGAATATCATTGAAGGATTGAGACATGTCAGTAAGATACACACAAGAAATTGCATGAACATACATATATGAAAGATTGTAACATTGAACCCTTATAGAACTTATTGTCTCACATCCCAGTGATATATTCCTAACGTTAATTTCCCGCAACTTTCTTTTTTTTAAATTGATTGGTTTGTTTGGATTGTTGGCAGCATAGGATAGATTAGATATTTAATCCTGCATTTCTTGTGCTTGCAACTCTAAGTTTACAAGCTCCCGGTCGATGATTAATGTACAACAATTATACATATAATTTGACCGACACTTCTCTCTTACGTGGTATCCCTTTAGGCTCCTATAACACTCCTCTGTATGATTGTAGAAACTCCTCCAATTGTTGTTTTTTCTCCTAAGTACATCCATCCAAGGATTCCTTTACCCTTATTGATCCATCACCTAGATTATTCTCTCTTAAGAAAATAAATGCATAGTTCTTGTTGGAATTAATCAAAATTTTTGCTTGGTTGGCACTTATTAGTGAGATATTTGATTTATCTTTGTGTGCATTGATGATTTAGGAATTCCCATCCTTGATTAGGTATTTACTAGTTTTATGTCCACATGAATATTTCATCTCTCATATACATGTAAGGGATTCCAAACACTACACCACACACACCAACGAGTACTACATCTAATTCCACTTCATCAATAAAATTTGCACTTACAACAAATTTGATCTTACACTATTTTGTGACCTTTATCTATGCATCCTTGTTTACCCACCCCAATGGATATGGGGTAGGATGATAATGAAGCTCCAACCCAAGATTGATGACCATATCCACTACCATTATAAATAAGAATTAGAGGTGCGAATCTAAATAGGTTGTTGGTTTTATTGGTTTGGGTTTCTAGGGTAAATCTTTATGTATATGTGTGATTGCAATTGTGTTTTTTTTTGTTTTTAAGAATATGTATGTGCATTGCATTATTGTAAAAGGTTTAAAAATTACATTTGGTAAGTTTTGGGTTGCATGTTGATATATGTAATCAGTGGAAGAAATTCCTTGAGGAAATGGGATGGAAAATGATACAAAAGTGATCTAAAACTTGTGGTGGATATTCCACAAGAACAATTCATCACAATAGATCTTATACTATTCTTAAATATTAGATTATGCAATTTATTTCCTTAGATCCTAGATTAGTTATTACTAGCTTATTGCTCAGATTTATGAAAATAATTGAATATGAAAATGAAAGAACATGTATATATTTATCCACACAATTTAATACAAGATATATTCTAGGAAACCAAATATGGGATAAAACCTAGCTAGAAGGTGAGGCCTATGCTCTGCTCTTTTTTCTTCAACTATGAATAACAAGTACAAAGAAATGGGCACTCACTATAGAATTGAATTTGAAAGTGTGGCTCGAATGGTTGCTATAGGATCTCCTACATCCTCTGTTATGCTCTCAAAATACCACTCCTATATGCTATTCTCAAATATGGAACAAGTACAATACACAAGAATGGAACCCCTTCTCCTCCTAGTTTCCTGATATTTAACATAGCTCGATAGTTTTCTAAGGTTAAGGTTTTGAATTCCTAAACCCTCAATTATTGATAAGTTTTGGACCTTCTAGAATATTGTTGAAATTAAACACGTGTCTATCCACATACATTTGAGTAATGGGGAATTACATGTCATCCACTCATACCATGGTGATCAACACATAGGTCAAATTGCAGGAGGCATAACTTTTGCATACAAACTCCGATTGAAGCGATTATTGCACAAATGGAAAGGTATAAATGTGTTGAATATGATATATTCTGCAAAATATTGCTTTGTATCAAAACAAATTCTATTTTATTCCTCAAATGGCTCTGGAATATTTCATATGGTTTTTGATCCCAATTTTTCAAACTGGGACCTACCACTAAAATGGCCCTGCAAGTTGTTCCTCCAATATTTCCCACCTAGAAAGTACCGAGATAGATGAAAAATTATATAATGATCCAATATGGATCATACCTCCCCATTTAGGGATGCTTTTGGTCCACAAAATATTTACTGAATGAGGTGAGGAAAATTTTCCTCTACCTTCTCTTTGGAGTACCATTTTGCTTTGCTTGGAATTTTTCCTTTCAACCCAATTTTCCAAAGGTCATGTTGCTCCTATCTTACAGTTATGAACCTCTTTTGAAAAAAAATTTCCTCTTCTAACTCTGCTTGAGCATTTGGTTCTAATTCCTCTATGGTAGGTAGGACCTGCTCCTCCTCCTGATCCAACATGGAAGGCTCATAGAGTTTCAAATTCTCCACATTCACTATTGAGTAAATGCACATGTATGGGGGTAGACTGTGTCTATATGCATTGTCACCCACCTTCTCCAATATCTCAAAAGGGACATAACATAGAGCCTTGATCTTCTTACTAGGACCCTATAGTCTTTCCTTATTCAACTGTAACCAAATTCCCTCTCCCACTTTTAATGATTTTTCTATTTTGTGTTGATCATGTCATGCCTTGTACCTTTCTTATGGCTTCTTCAAAATTTCATGTACTTGTAAATGGATTTGTCTAATATTTTCAACAAACTTATTTTATTTCAATACTTCTCTCATGATTTCTTCCCTCACTCCTCATTTCCGTCCATAAACAACATCCAAGGGAAAAGGAGGAAAATATCCAAAGCAAGTTTCAAAAGGGGACTTACCAGTAGAAGTATGGACTAATTTTTTATAAGAGGGTTGAATGTAGATCATATTTTCATCCTTGGTATTTGGATGATTCTTATTGTAACCCTTCAAAGGCTTTAACAAATTTGACTACTTTTGTCTTTCCGTTTGTCTATTGATGGAATGTTGTAGATCTCTTCAACTTTGTGTCCATATTCTCCCAAAGTGTAGTCCAAAAGGCACTTAAAAATATGGTATCCCTATCTGAGATGATGCTCCTTGGTATCCCAAAGTGCACCTATACATGTTCAAATAAAATGTTTGTTGCTTCTTTTCCTCTGATGGTATTTTTAAATGGGGAAGAATGAACAACTTGTTGAACCTATCAACTACCTCAAACAAATAGTCATGTCCCTTCCTGATTGTTGGAAAACCTCGCACAAAATCCTAGGAAATGCTTTCCTAAGTTCAAGTGGGTATAGGTAAGGGATGGTATAGACATTGTTTCATATTATCAGGCTTACTAGTAAAAGCAATAATTCATCCTCTAATATATCATGTTACAACTTCTCTCATTATGGGACAATACACATACCTTTGTATTTTAGAAACTATCTTCCCAACACCAAAATTTCCTACAGCCTTGGAGGTGTGAGCATCTCTAATAAGATGCATTATTTCACCTTTAGGAACACTAAACTTGTCTAGCTTGTAGAGTAACCCTTTTTGGAGATGATAATCAACCTTACTGTCACCTTATTCTACATGAATTTGGCCATGTAGCTGCTGAAACACCTCCTTGAAGCTCTCATCTTCTTTGTATGCCTCTTTGTATGCATTATGGGTAAAATAATCTATGTGCATAAGAGTTCTCAAATCTATAATATTGGATGTGGGTGGCCTTGAAAGCAAGTTTTCCAACTTGTTAGTGCCACCCTTATTATACTTGATGAATGGATAAAATTGCTACAAAACCCCCATCCACTAATAATATCTGGTTTGTTGAAGCTTAATATAGGCTTGCAAATACTGCATTGGATGGTGATGTGTGTGGATAATGGTTTCCTTTCCCATCAACTATTTCTTCTACTTCTTAAGAACTTGAACCAGGGAATATAGTTTCTTATCATATGTAGGTTAGTCCAGAACAACCTCATAAAACATCTCAGAATGATAGCATGCGGGCTTACCTCCTTGCATAAAAACTTCTCCCATAGCATACCCACTTGCATCTATCTCCACTCCGAAAGGGATTATGCAAGTTAGGCAATATGATAATTTGTGCTTGACTGATCTTTCATTTTATCTCGTCAAAATATTTCTACTGATTCTTTCCCCACTAGAAACTCTTACTGCTAGCTATTATGGCATGGATTGGTGCAACTACCACTAAAAAGGATGCTATGAAATTCCATAGGTACCGTGCTACCCAAAAAAATCTCCTAATTTTAATGACATTAATATGAACTGGCCATTTTTTGATGGCCTCCATATTTGAGGGCCCTATATTGAGCTCCCCTCCACCAACCACATACCCCAAATGCACCAATGACTGCTGAGAAAAATCACATTTCTTGAGGTTAGCCAACAACTGTTTCTTTTTTCAGAGTCTTTAACACCTGCACGAGATGTGGTATGTGCTCCTCCTATGTAGAGATATAAACCATTATATCATCCAAATACAATATAACAAATGAATCTAAATAAAAGTGCAATACATCATTCATCAATCTCATAAATGTAGTTGGTGTATTACATAAACCAAATGGCATGACTAACCATTCATACAAACCTTTCCATGTCTTGTAGATAGTCTTCTAAGTGTCTTCTTCTTTGACACATACCTGATGGTGTCTTGATTTGAGATCCAACTTGGTGAAGTACTTTTCATGTTGCAACTTTTCTAACAAATCATCGATCTTAGGAAGGGGGTATTGGTTCTTGAGTGTAATATTGTTCAAAGATCTGTCGTCGATACAAATTCTCCAAGCCCATCCCTCGTGGGTACTATGATAATAGGTGACCCACACGGTGATTTGCTTGGTCGAATTACTCCTTGCTCTAGATGTTGCTGCAACTATATATTCACTTCATCTGCTTCTAGAATATACTATCTATACAACCCAATATTCAGTAATGGGGAGTCAGGAAAAAATGTATCTTTTGCTCCACTTTCCTCTTAGGTGGTATCCCTTTAGACTCTTATAACACTCCTTTGTATTCCTATAGAAACTCCTCCAAATGATGTTTTTTATTCTTAGTACATCCCTCCAAGGATTCCTTTAGCCTTACTGATCCATAACCTAGATGATTCTCTCTTAAGAAAAGCAATGCATATTTCTTGCAGGAACTAATCAACTTTTTGGATTGGTTGGCACTTATTAGTGAGATCTTCGATTTACCTTTGTGTGCGTTGATGATGTAGGACTTCCCATCCTTGATCAATAAGTATTGGTTTTCTCTTGATTTGAATATTTCATCTCTCATATGCATGTAGGGGCTTCCACACACTACACCACACATGTCAATAGGTACTACATCTAATTCACATTCATCAATAAAATCCGCACTTACAACAAATTTGATCTTACATTGTTTTTTGACTTGGATCTATGCATCCTTGTTTACCCATCCCAATGGATATGGGATAGGATTATAATTAATATCCAACACAAGAATTATGACCAAATCCACTACTATGAGATTGACCTATTATCACACAATCTATACTTTCCCAAGCCAAAAAGGCAAGTAGGCCTAGATTGACGTAATACTGAGGGAACCCTATCACTGTCATCCCAATAGGGTACCTCTTTCTCTTTAGGAGGAGGAAAATATCATTCCAAGGGAGACGTCCCAAGACCTAGCCGGTTGATGAAGGAGGATAAGACAAGATAATACCACCCCTTTCTCTAGGTCACTCAAATGAATGAAGTCACTTGGAATGGTTAAGTCAAGGGGGTTAAGGGAAAACAAGGTGAATAATACCCACCCTTTACTAAAGAAACAACAAATGCGGCTAACCAATGATATCATCACATTCATTCAATGACTTCAATATAAAAGTCTGCTACCAAGCAAGTTTATGCAATAAAGATAGATGTGTAGCAACAATATAAATCCAGAAATTGTAACTTATAAGGACAATAAAGTATAAAGACCTTGCAATGATAGTACTTTTACTACTTAGAATTTCTAAATTA
The DNA here is from genome assembly GCA_032191745.1 of Picea mariana. NCBI lineage: Eukaryota > Viridiplantae > Streptophyta > Pinopsida > Pinales > Pinaceae > Picea > Picea mariana. The sequence continues at coordinate 34,463 of JASDQU011403079.1, forward strand.
ATATAAGCCAAGTAATGACTTTAGAAAGGATGTCAAATTACTTATAAAAACAACAAATTAATAATTATGACAACAGTAAACAACTTCAGAAAAGTACCTCGCTAAGGCAATTTAGTGGATACTTTTAGCATTTAATGATTGTGGCTTGCCTAGTACAAATTTTGGGTCGCTTATCAATAAAAAAATGAATCTAAGAGGATGTCAAAAGTGACTATAATAGCAGAAAAATAAGAGTGATGACAACTGCAAGAAACCCTTAAAAACACGCTTTGTAAAAAGAAATTTAGGCACACTTTAACTCCAACTGATAGTACTTTGCTTCATGCAATTTCCTGGGTTGGTTTAGTTAACTTCTAAGCTAAATGAGCTGATATATAGTGGCTGTAATAGTGTTAGCAACAATAACAAGTTAGTACCTTAAAACTAGGTTAGTAGGTTAGGTTAAGTTGGCAGAGATAGCAAGTGAAGTTGAGTGTAGTCTTGTCAAGCAGAAGGAGAAGAGGACTAGTGCCTTCAAGGGTAATGGAGTCAAGGTGGACGACTTCTTCTAAGGCTGCAAATCAATTGATGATGATGCACAAAATTATAAGAGGGAAAATGCATATTTGAAGTAGTAACTTAAGTCCCCCTATGCATTGACCTCAAGAGACAAGATGATAAGGTGTAGGCAATTATAGGCCTTAACACCTTGCTCTCCTTAGGCTTCTTATGGAGTAAAATTTATGCAACAATAACTAAGTCAAAATCCTTAGAGTTATACCAATTTAGGGCTCTAGGTTTCACTAGTTATTAGATCAATTCAATGGAAAGCTTGGCAAATAAAAAGTAAGAAAGTAGCAATTTAAGTTTCTTACTTCAAGCATTAAGTACACCATGCAATTTCATAATCTTGTATGAGAAAATAAACCATACAAAATACCATTCAATAGATTACAAAAATGCATATTTTACTTACTTGCACCAAGAATAATCATGAGAATACCATGCAAGATCACCACAAAACTTCCAAGATTGATCCAAGTTGCAAAAAATAGCCTTATGCAAGAATGACGCCTCCCAATTTCAACCAATAAAACTCACTAGGGCACAAATTTCAGACCTCTTGTCTTAGATGACAAGTTGTGATGATGAAAACGAGAGTACTTTATGTTTATTTATACAAAACTTTGACCCTTAATTAATTTTAAATAAAAAATAAGGTCGACTTGGCCAATTTACAATAAAGTCATTTTTTACATAATACAAATTAATTAGCATCTAAAGACACCTCTAAGGGTGATGTCATTCCCTTCCAGGGTGACGTTGAGGCTCATAAGTGAAACATTGAGCTAGAAAATTGGGGTGCTTGGCCTCCAAAGGCCCCAAATGATGCCCACACGTGCCACCAGGCTGATAAATGCCTCCAAAATGAAAACCCTAGCTCTGGATGATGTCTAGGGCTATGATGATGATGTCCAGGGCTATGATGATGATGTCCAGGTCCCTTAAGGGATAATTTCCATGTGGAAGATAAAGGTCCCCCTGATTCTAGGTCTTCCAGGGTGCCTCCAAAGGCAACAACCTTCTTTTTCCCAGTGTAAGTCTTCAATTTCTTCTTTCTCCTGGATGGGGTTGCAACATCCATCTGTGGGATTTAAGGCCCCATGAAGGTCTAAGCTAATAATTCCCTCATGTGTACCTGTCCATTGAGCAAGGCCCTACAACAACAAAAAGTATGCCCTCTAGGGGTTCATAGGTCACATGGATCATAGCATGTAAATCACATCCAATAATAAATTTACCCAAACATGTGCATCAAAGCCCTCTTAACCCCTATAAATGCTCAAAGACATTACACAATTTGACAAGTTAGGTTTGGAGAAGGTCTCAGGGTGTCATATTGGGCTAACCTCTCTTAAGTTTGGGGTGTTTCCCAGGTGGGATCTATTCCAAGTCATGTAAGTGTGTGAGGTGGCATGGGGTAAGTGTAATGACATGGAAATGTAAAGTCTTACCTATGGGTGCATTTGTAGAGGGTGAGTTGCACCTTCTCATAAATGCAATTGTTTCTTAGCCCATTCATTTCCTTTTATTCTTAGATTTATTTCTTTTGATATTTTGCTCATGTTCTTCAAGGGAATAGTTGAGGGCCACTATCCTAGCTTGATGACCAGAGGTGACATTGTTATCCACAAACATTTCATGGAAATGAGAAGGTTTGTTCGTGATGGGACCCCCTTTCTCTTGGCTATGCCACCAAGAGCCACTACCCTGGTTTGGTGACCATACAGGTGGTAGTGTCATACCGCTACATGCCCATGGTCATAATAGGCCAGCTCGTGATGAGACATCCTATCCATAAACTAGTACCTTGAGTGTTTATGTATCTTATGGGTCTCCTTTTCTTACTGAGAATCTTGTCACTACTTTCTCAGGGATCCCTGGGCAAAGCATATCAAAGGTTACAACATTGGATTTTAACTCTTGCCAGCTACTTTTACCCTCTAGTCCTTTAGCCCTTTCTTCCCACAAGGTAAGGTACAACCCTTCCTAGTGTATCCAATCCCAATTCCCAAACAAGTGTAGGGGATATGAAAGGAATAAAGATGGAAAGTGGTAAGTATGGAGGGAAGAAGACGATGACTTTTCACAAACCCACCCAGTGGCAACCCATCCTAAAGGGAAATCAACTTACTAGGGCACCATGTCACCCTTCCAGGTATGAATGAGGAAAAGAGCATAATTTACAAGAAAACTTCATGAAATGAAGAAGGATTCAATACAACATATTCAAGTGCTTCAAAAATCAGAGTTATACATACCATGATACCCAGACTTGTTACCTCATGGAGTAAGACTCACTGCTACTTCAGGACCAGGCTGGTGTGGCAAATAGCATTGTTGGTTATAAATGGACTGTACTGAAGAAAAGAGGGGCCCTCTGGGGCCATGCTAAAGTCATCCGACTCTCAGTACTCCATGTCTAGGACCTGTGGGCCTCGATACATTATCTCCTTAGTTATCCCTAGGCTAGGGGATAACATCTAGCTCCAACTCAGAGAAATTTTCTCACCATAGAGCGCATGAGAACCTCAACATATCTGGTATGACCCGTGCTTGCTAGATCTCAACAAATGATATTAGTAATCCCTAGGGTGATGATATCACCCCTTGTTCATATATGATAAAATAGACAAATAATAACATCTCTAGTATAGCATATAATCATGAGCATACATATATACATAATGAAACAAGACAATATGAAAATGCAACTCTAACTATGCTGACATGATATGAAATGGTATATACAATGGAGGAAAAATTCCTACCTATCCTAAATCACCTATACTTACCTGTGAAGTCAAGCATCTGGCCCATGATGGAGTTTGAGGAGGCGTCCACTAACTGGTAATGGATGTTTTCTTCCTTCCAGCATAGACAAATAGTAGGAATCGTTAACTAACTTCATTATGATTCTGAAAGGTCCAAGCCAAAATTGTGCATTCCCTTTAACATTGTTAGGCTCACCTTTCTTAGTGTCCCAGATCCATACTGTGTCTCCCTCTTGATACTATTTTTCTTCAAACTTTGTTGTTCCCTGTATCATCCTGGTGTATTGTCTTAAGGGAGGAGGGTCAGATTCAACTGTAAGGATTTCTTGTTGACCTAGTTTAATCAATATATCGTTATCCCCTTTCTTTAGTAATTTGAGAGATACAACTTATTTGTCCTTATATTTATCTAAGATTTGTTTATATTCTTGTTTCTTTGGCCATTGTCTCTCATCAAAATCTTCCTCTGTGGTGAAAGGAAAATCTTCTCGAGAAAATGCAGGAAGGATTTCCTTAATTGGCTCATGTGTTTTACTGATCTTAGTATCATTTTCAATCTCTTGTACATGAACCTTGGCCATTTGCATATTTGGAAGGTGTGAAATCGTCCCATCTTTCATAGGCATGTTGATATAAGTTAAATCCATTTCTAATGTACCATCCAACATCGCAACAAACTTCCTGGACAAGAGCATGCCCCATATATTAGGGGCATCTATCACCACATCATCCATATAGATCACTCTCTCATAATATTTACCAAGGTGCACTTCAATGTTCTCAACTACCCCATGAGTGGGTATGGCCCTGGATTCAAAACCCCACACATTTCTATAAGGCCTTGTAGCCTTTATGCATAGTTTCTCCATGACTTTTAAAGACATCATGTTGGAACCTACTCCCAATTCAAGCATACAATTTTTGAGACATTTGTTATTTACTAGCAATGACATAAAGAAGTTTGGATGTCCATCATATTGAACCTTAAAATGGTCTGCTTGTAACATAATAGGAGGGTCCATTGGTTCATCTAACACATTAAAAAACTTTGCAAACCTTTCTTTCATGGATGGAACCTTGATAATTTCTTTCAATGGGATGGTTACATGCATTTTGGCCAATGCGCCTTCCAAGTTAAAATTTAAATCAATCTTGTTAGACTTAGAAGAAGTTTTAGGAAGGAGTATGTTCATAGGTGGAGGTTTTGGTTGTGAAGCTGCAGGCTTAGTAGAGGGGGGTTGGTTCATTCGCTTTTGCCTATTATACACTTGGAATTTTTGTTTTTTCAACCTCTCTCTTGAATATTGATCAAGGCTATTGATTACCTCCATCCTAGCTTTCCTAGTTGCTTCTTTTATGCCTTCTTCATGTTATTTAGGTGTTATATTAAGGAAATATTATGGCTCCCCAATGGTATGGTTGATAAAATTGACTTGATCATGCTCACCATGATTTAGAGGGCATTCATGCTCTCAATGTGATTCTTTGCATTGAAAACACCACGGGTTCTTCTCAACCACGTTTATGGGGACTAAAGTGTTAGGGACCTCTTGATGATTCTTGGGCTTGAAACCTTTACCACCCCTTTGGAATTTCCCCTTATAAGAAGGTATAGGAGCTTGTTGTTGGGATCTTTATAGGTTGAAAATCCTATTCATCATTAAGTCTTGGGTTTTTACCATGCCATGTATAGTCAATTGTATCTTTTCCAAGCTAGAACCAATATCTGAGGCAACCTCAACATTGTGGACTAGTTTGGGTTTAGCATCCATCTTGACTCTTAGGGCATAAAAAGGTTCTACTTTGGATGATGATAGGTTATTTTCAATTTTCATAGCCATCTCATGGGCTTCTTGGATTGTTTTAGGAGCTTTGCCTCTAATAAGGAAAACTATTTGTCCTATAAAGGCCTTGGTGTAAAGAAAGAGAAGAAAATTGTTTGAAGGGTGATGGCTTGTCAAGATCTGTTGCACTAGCCTCTCAAATTTATCATGAAATTCCCTAACAATCTCATTCTCAACATTTATGATGATGTTAATCCTTGTTAACAACATGTTGGGGTCTTCCTTGACACTCCATATTTTGAGGAATGTTTCCTCTAATTTATCCATAGATGTAATACTAGCATCGGGAAGACCGTTATACCATATTCTAGCGCCATCATAGAGGGTAGCAGAAAACAATTTCATTGCCAAATATTCAACATCATCACTGATGGGATGAAGTTGGAAAAGGTTCAGAAATTGCTCATATGGTCATCATCACTGACTAAATCATTACCAATGAACTTAGGCATCCACTTCTCATAGCTAGGGGGAATTTTCCGAGGGTATCCTGGAATGCTTGTCATGTCTAACGACTTTTTTGGCCCTTGACCAATTTTTGAGGAACACTTGGTCATATTTGACCATTTTTGGGACTTTGACAGTCTGTCGAAGACGAAGTGCAAAGCGAAGCGGAGATTGTGGAAGCTAGACTCCCTTTTTGGGTTTTTGGGAATATGTAATGGGAAAGGGATGTCGGCCCATGGGTTTACCCACACTTAGGCCCACTTTTGTAATGTATAAATAGATATCTTGGCGATGTAAGTAAGGGAGAATATTAGCTAAGGTCTTAGTGCTAGAATTGATCTATGTGATTGACTTGCAGAGTTGAGTGCAAGTGTTGTAAGTGTTGAGTGCAGAGATTGTAAGGAGGCTCTGTGCTAGATATACTCAAGGAAGGAGGATCTGGTGAGGTGCGCGTAGATCTCCTGTCCTATGCAGAGTAGGATTTTGATAGCTATGTGCTGTAACCAGATTGACTGAAGCTAATAAAGAAGAAGAGTTGATGGACGTAGCCCCAGGGTGGGGGTGAACCATGTAAATACTGTGTGTTGTGCTTTGTGCTTATTCTTAGATGTTTTGTATTGCTAAGTGCTTAGATGTGATTAGATAGGCTTGCTTATGCTTAGTGATAGAGATGCATATGAATGCTAAATCCGATGTGTATGAATATGCTAAGTGCTTGGTCTACCAGATATGATTTGTCTTGTTGTTGCTAAGTGCTAAAATAACCTACACCTAAGTGAATGCTGCAATGCTCTGTTATGTCAGCGGAGTAGATCTAAGTGGAATATGGATGAATGATCTATGCTAAGTGCTTGCTAAGTGTTGTAATCACAGACCTATGTCCCAGCTAAGGTTGCAGACACCTGAGTCTTACAATCACCCTTGCCTCTACCTTGGGTGAGACCTCATCTTCTTCGCAGGTGTTGCCAAAAGGGTCGATAGTTAGGGTTTTGTTGGTGCGTTGTTATAGCATTGAACCTTGGGTCTGCCCTTGTGCCAACAAATGGTTCCATTGTCGAGACTGAAACTGTGATTGCTGGGAACTAAGGGAGAAGAAGCTATGTGCAAAGATTCGTCCTGAAATTGTGGAAGCTCTATGCGTGGATCTATGCCCTAGTGCGCAGTATGTTATTTGATCTGAAAAGAGAAGGCCAGATCTGAAGAAAAGAAGTGAGATCTGAATTCTTTGTGCTCTAAGGAAAGTAAAAGTGGAAGTTTCTGAAGAAAAGAGGTAAGATCTGTAAGCTTAGTTCTCTGATAAATGTAGGAATAGTTAAAAGTTTTTAGATCTAAAAGATTTAAGCTCTGTAGAAGTAAGATAAGTGAAAATTTTTGTTTCTAGAGAATGGATCTATGTATGTTTGATACACTCTGTACTAGCTTGAAAAATAGGGCATTAATAGATGAAATAAATTTTGATATGAACATATCTAATAGATATTTTATACCTATGCATATAAAGAATGTTTGGACTAACAAATGGATGGAAGATCCTAGAAAGAATTTTTTGCAGGCTAACTACCATGATCCTGGTGCACAGTACAGAAGAAGTTGGGGATCATTTAAGAGAAAGAGAGGATTAACCCTATGTTACAGTTGCAGAAGACCGGGACATCTTGCTAAGGAATGCCCTAGTGGGAGATCTAGTTGTCTCTATTGCAAAGCCTTGGACCACGAAGTATTGGATTGCCCTATAATGATTGCTAAGATTGAAGGCATGAATTTGAATGAAGAAAACCCTAAGGCAGATCCAAAAATAGAAAAACCCCAGAGAGAGTTAGAAAAGATATTACTACAGATGAAAGACACCTTGAATGACCACCGACATGTTAGATTATCAGAAATATTTAACGAAAAAGAATGCATCGAGGTAAGAATAGGAGACTTCGACATTGAATGTGTTCGGGATGAGGAAACACATGTGAATGCTATGACAAAGAGAACTTGGGAAGCTATAGGAAGGCCTGCTATGATCCCTTCACTAAGAGGAATAGGGTTATTCAGAGGGAAACTAGTAAACCTATGTGGAAGGCTCACTCATATATATATGAATGTCAATGGAACTTCGACAGATGAAGATTTTGAGATTATCAAAATTATTGAGGACAACGCCCTGTTTACTATGTTACTTGGAAAACCTTGGATTGAAAGAGATCAAGACAGGAAGAAGGAAAAAGAAAAGCTTTTAGAACAACAGAGACAAGAGTTAAAAGATTTCATGACTAGAAGGATCGCGCAGTTGATTGAGGAACATGAGAACAAATCAAATCTATTTGACACTAGAAGCCCAGATGTCAAAGCTACAAAAGAATTAGGGGACTCATAGAATATTGGAGTATCTGTCTCAGATATAGATGAAGTAGTACCCCTGAGTCTTGGGAGAGAACCTCAGCAGTGCGAAGTGACAATGCCTAAGGAAAATAAGAATCAGAATGGAAAAAGAACTACCGAGACGAAACTCACAGGGAAGAAGGCTAGGAAGATAAGTAAAAAGAAAGCTAAGATCGACAGGCTACATAAGGTTCCAGAGGGAACCTCTCAGAAAGAAACTTTGAAAAATTGGAGCTTCGCCGGGATATCAGAACAATGACATGGGTCACTTCGCCATGGAAAAGAAATATAGCTGTTGGAGGCCGATATATCCGTTCGACTGCCACTCCGAATGGATCGAAAAGCATTGATGGCTCATCACTAAACCGTTAGACCGTGCCATAATGGACAGAACAAGAGTTAATGAAGCCCCATATTTGTTACAAACGATCTGTTACAGAGTTACTTACTTATTCCATCACACCATGCATGAAAGACACTTTTGCTAATTGCGAATTTGAGTCCACAGACTACATGAATTGTGAACATTGATTACTCCACTCTTAATCTCTACCCTATTGCAATACCTACGTTACTTTTAGAACCTAAGATATTGATCCTGAACGTATATGTCCGACAAATTTAGTGTAGCTAAAGAATGTGTAAGAGAGGTACTCGCTATCCTCAGAGTTGAAAGAGTCATGTCGGAGAGAGGATTGTCTACAAGTTTATAGGCATCATCGATGAGAGGAGTGCAAGCCTCCCTGTCGACTGCTTGAGTAGGAACATCTCGAGCCAACAAAGAAAGAAGAACCAAACATAAAGACGATATGGCCAATGTGAAGTTGGTTCCATCCATCCTACCTGCTTACATATCACCTTTGAGTGGTGTGATCAACATAGACAGTGTGACTAGAGACTTTGAGTACACTCTAGTCATTGCGTACC
>JASDQU011403080.1:1389-15012 GCA_032191745.1 Picea mariana
AGACCTTTTAGACTTATCTGCACACTTAAATATTAGGGTTTTCTCTGTACACTTAAATATTAGGGTTTTTCAATGCACACTTAATTAGTAAACGTCGGAGTGGCGAAGTTCTGAAGCACAAACTTCACTACCCTTCTACCATGGCTGGATATGATGGCCCGTAACACTCCCGAAGTCCTCCCCTCAACCTAACAGTCAACAGGAACTACGGGACTTAGGTGCTCCGGTGCTTCAGGATTTTTCTCTGCAACATACTTAGTAATCATTAGAGTGGCTAAGTTCCAAATTTCGAACTTTGCTACCCTTCCACCACTGCTAGATCTAACATCCCACAACACATTCGAAGTCCTTTCCCCGGTCTGATGGTCGACGAAAAATTCTGGGACTTCGACGCTCTGGAGCTCCGGGTTGTAACAATTCAACAAGGTTTAAAACTCCTGGAGTGAAAACTCCCAAAGTGGTCAACGCCGGGTGACCATGATCAAGGGCAGAGATCCCTCTGAGCCTCCCATCGTATTGGACGACTGATGGGACTTCGCGACTTCATCCTTTGATAGTTCAATCCTTGTCTACTTACCAAGATCACTGAAGCAACGAAGTTTCAAAGTCTTACCTTTCGTGCTTGGTCTTGATCGACGGTTGACGATCAACAATCTAGATTCGATGATTGGGACTTAATCTTACCCAACCTCTTGTTTCGCCTTCATTGAATGACCCTTGTTCACCTTCCCTCCGATCCAACGATCTAGATCTCCCTTGATCCTATGGTGGCGATCGTTCCCGAATTCGAAAGGGATGGTCACAATCCCACGATCCCTTACAAATGAGCTCTGACGCTCTGGCTTCTGTGTGGACTCTGTAACGCCATTCCTCCTAATATTTATAGTTTCAAGGTCATAATAGATCTCAACCACGAGACTTTGACCAATATATCTGCACCATATCGGCCCGGTGTTTCAACCAGTAGATCTGATACCAATCTGTAGCGTACCTAGCCATTCACAAGTCATATGACACTACTTAAACATGTTGCAACACACCCAACCACCCGTAGGCGTGGCGCGTTGTAGTCCCAAGACTTCATTCTCTGAACTTATCTTGAATTCAAATGACTTCTCATTAATGTTAGAGGCATGAAAATCACATGCATAAGACAAGATCCATGCTACAACATAAATAAGTAAACAACATGCCATGCACAACAAATAACTAGAAGACAGACACATTAAAATACATATCTCAGAGATAATTAAATACACAGTGGAATAAAAGTATACAAAAAACACAGAGAGCACTTATCTTTCAAGTAAGCATTCTCCAATTGGTTGTAGAACAAGGACGTTCCTCTCAACCATAGGCATTGTTGTGCATTTACTCTCAACATCAAGTCACCCAGGAGCCCTGAATCCACAAGGACGGGTCCTAAGACAAATCTAAAAACACAAAACAGTTGGCTAACTATCTCTCAGGTTTCCCAACCTCACAACAAATCTGAATTTCCATCTCTCTTTACCCCTCATCCTATACAACCCAAAGAAATGAACACCTTTCTCTACCACACAGTCCCTTAGGTTGTCCCCCTTCTCTCTAGGGCTCCAGTGCTACTGGTCAAGAAATATCTCTACCGAAAACTTCAAGGATTCTCAGTTGTGGATAGTTCTATCTGAACTGCCATCAATCTCATGCACACGGGAATCCATTCTCTCCTGGAATGGATCAATAAATTATATTATGGCCATTTAGCAATGTCTCTCCTCTTCGAGCCATTTGTTTCCATGCTCATCCCAAGAGCATACGAAATAGCCAGGATGAGTGAGGAAAAGGGAAGGAGAAGAAGAACAGAAGAATAAGTAGGGAGAAGAAGACCCAAAACAACCCCCAAGGGATGTTTATATAATTACCTGAAGACAAGAGCCACATGGCCTCCCTCCCAAGAATCTCATGTAACCCCTTTTCTCCATAAAATCAATTATGGGTAAATAAAATAATAATAAAAATAATTCACCTCTCAAGCCCCCTCTCTCGTGGAAACATAACCCCCTATCCCTTTTGTCCTTGTCTGTCTTGCAACCAGCGGTGTATTTTATTTATGTATATGAAGTATTACATTTCCTAGGCACTCTAGCCCCTTTTCAACTTTATTGGCTTACCAACCTAAGTCATAATTACATAATACATTCTAGTTCATAAGGGTTAAAACTGAGGTGTTACACCTGCAGAGGTCCTTCCTATGGGGAGGGGCTACAAAAGAGAAAAAAAGGGCCTTAGTAGCCTGGGATAAACTCAACAAAACAAAGACACATTGTGGGATAGGTATCAGGGATCCCCTGCATGTTGGTTGGGTTCTAGCAGCCAAACTCTGGTGGAGATGGATTACTAACCCATAAGATTTCTAGGCCAAGGTTTGGNGATCCTGAGGGTCAACCTCAGGATCTCATCCGCATGGAAGGCCTCCACCCAGGATCTCTTATCTAGAATTCGTCCTAGCAGAACCAAGAGCTAATACAACAGGAAAGTTTCTAGGAATTCCATAATGGGAAGACCACCCTCTTCTCAAATGATGTCTGGGAACAAGTCCCAACCCTTGCTAATCAGGAAGGAATGGAATGTGATAGAACCTCTTTGTTGGAAAAGGGATGGTCTCTAGTCCAACATTATTGGGATATCTTAGGTACCCCATCAATAGAAAGTATAATACAATGGAAAGATTTGGTTGCCTGGCCTGTCAATTTGGAACCAGAGACCATAAATCGCATTAAAGCAGAGCTTTCCCTCAAACAGATGAAAGTAAGAAACAATCTAAATATTCTCCGATGGCGAAACAAAGGTGAGGATTCATATAGAGTAAAATATTCCTACCTTCAACAAGCAAAATTGTCAGAAGAGGATAGGAGACAAGATTGGAAACGTATCTGGAAGCCAGGACTCTAGCCCAAAATAGCAACTTTCTTATGGTTGGTTCTCTCCTGAAAAGTATTGACTTGGGACAAACTCATATCAAAAGGGTATGAAGGCCCCTCCATCTACATGATTTGCAAAATAGAGGAGGATACCCTTTCCCATCTCTTCTGCTCATGCGTCAAAGCATGAAGGATTTGGGATTTTGGGGTAGTAATCTTCCAGAGAACTTGGACAGATAGGGAGAACCCAAAAAGCCTAATCACCCAATGGTTAGTTGAGAGTTTCCAAAACCCCATCCTGAATAAATTATGGAAGCTCTTTCCTGGGATCTTGATGTTGAATTTGTGGAAATAAAGGAATAGACGAATCTTCAAGCAAAATCACATATCTATCATGGGAGTGTGGACCAAAATTAAAGAGAATATCCAAGAATCCATCACTGAGAGGATCTAGTCAATGGAAGATGGAATAGTACCTAATAAGGAAGATGACATCTTCAAGCACTAAAACTTTGACTTGGCCTACCAGTGAACTCCCAAATCTCCTTCCCAAAAACTAGAAGTGATTCACCAAGGTTGGTAGCCACCAGAAAAAGAAATAATCAAGTTGAACTTCGATGATGCCTCCAAGGATAATCCCAAGAAGTCTAGGTCGGAGGGACTGTTAAGAGATGCAGATGGAAGAATCTTTGCTATGTATGCCAGTAACCTGGGGTACAATTCCAACAACAGGGTAGCGCTAGAAGGACTCATTAGAGACCTATACCTTGCAAAACACCACAATATCTCGACCATGCGGGTGGAAGGAGACTCCCTCCTGATCATCTCAGCTTTAATTCAATTGAGAGAGGGAGCTCACCCAGGGACAATATCCACACACTGGAGACTATAGTATGGTTGGATGTAGGTCACAAGATTAATTCATCACTTCTAGGTGCTATTACCATCCCAAATTCGTCGAAAACCCGACTCAGTGGTAGACTACTTGGAAAATGAAGGATTCCTTTAGAAGTCCTGACTGATGAAGTGGCATCTGGGGGACCCCACAGCGTCTCCTACCTAGAAAGAAGCTACGATCTTAAGAGTCTTGGACATGAATCATCGCGTAAAGTCTTGGGCATTGGAAGTGACAACAGATGGATATCAGGCACGAGGGCTTAGGAAAACCATCGAAAGAATGAGCGACATAGGCATGGTTGGCAAAACAAAGTCACCATCAGATGCCACCCGACTCTTAGCAAAGATACATGAAACTCCCTCTCTCGATGATGAGTTAGGAACCTGTCAAGTAAAGAGAAATCACGTCAAAGTAAGGGTTGGAAATCATATCCACCAACCCAATACCCCGCATTAATTTGATGTAAGGACGAATGGAATATGGTTGGAGTAAAGGATTCTCCAGAAGCGCTTATGCTAGTTCGTGGGGAGCCTATGACAGAGGTCGAGTTTCATTAGAGATGATGGAGAATGAATTCTCCCATCATAGTAAGGCAGGAAAAGACTATGGAAGCTTGCGTCAGATCCAAAGTATGGAGTCGAGACATAATTTGGGTAATTACGAGCAGAAGTGGGAAAGGACAACAAGTACAACCGCCGATGGTTTGAGCCATGTGACGGGCCTAATGGAATGGAGGAAATATCCTTGGGACCTGGTGTTGGACATATTGTCATTGATGTCAACAATCAATGTCATTGTGATGTGATGATAAGTTATAATTGATGAAATTGTCATTGATGTCAACAATATAACAATTATCAGAGAATGAAAATGTCAAAAAACATGTAAAGAATGAAAATTTTAGACAGTATGCAGAGATCAAACCTCAGAAGGAAAAGCGCATTGCAGAAACACGATCAGATCAAGTCATGACTGTTGGATACGCAAGCGCCATATCAAGGGAAGGGATTGATTATGGAGCACGAAGGGAGAATTAAACAACGCGTTAATTCTAATCCCTTAATTAGTATAGACCATCAGATTACAAGAGAAGGAACGTTGGAGGACTGGTCAACGATCAAATCAAGTCATGACCGTTGGATATGAAAGCACCAGATCAAGGGAAAGGAATGATTGTAGAGCACGAAGGGATAATTAAACAATGTGTTAATTCCAATCCCACTATTAGTCTAGACCATCGATCGTCACCCGCCAATAGATATTCGATTGGTATCAGTTCCACTACCAAACAAGCAGTTTCCATTGTGGAAATCAACAATAGTTTTAAACATCGTGATAGTGAGGACCCCACAATCATCCCTAATCATTGATCTTCTCCAAGAGAATTCTTGACTGTTGGATCAAGTTGAGTGGAAGGGCAAAGTAAGTCATGGACCATAGATCATGGAAGTGACATACGCATGGTCAGTCCAGCATTGACCACTTCGGGTAAAATCGACCGAAGGAAATGTGCATGAAGGAATTTTAGTCAAAGCCAAAGTTCCAAAGTAAACGTGAACCATCCGATCGTAGGTAACTTTTTGGGAAAAATAAGAGTCGTTGGATTTAAACCAAGGAAAAGAAGCATCGAAGATAGATCGAGTCGTCGATATAAGATCACGATCAACAAACAATATTCATTTCGGGTTAAATGAGGACCATCAAATCTGGACAATACATGATGGTTGTTGGATCAGAATAATGGTAAACTTCAGCACTGACCACTTCATCGAAAAAGAATTCAGAACATATGAGTTTACCCGAATGCCAAAGTTCATAATTCGCTCTCAGCTATCGATCTAAGATACATTTCAGGAGTTAGGAAAATCGTTAGATCCAGGATAAGAACATGTGCCACATGAGGAGATCTACGTCAGCAAGGACACATGGCGTAATTAGATGAAGACAAGTGTCAAAGTGTAGTTGGAATTTCAGGTATTTGTGAGTCACGAATCTAAGTGACATATGGCAGCCACTCAGTTAGTGCCACATCAACAAGTGACATCAACAATTTATGTCACTCGGGGAGTTTTTACTTCGGGAGTTTCACCACCAGTAAATACCCGAAGTCCCAAAGTTTAAAAGTTTCAAAATGAACGAGAACTGTTCACCGTGCAAATAACATCCAATCGTCTGATCTAATTCAGCAAAATGAACTCTGAAAGATTGAAGGACTGTGAAGGACAAATCACCCGAAGTGTTGAAGGGCAAATTTAACGCTAATTGTTGATCTAATTCAGCAGCGTTAACGACCATTGATCAAGTACAGTGGAAGGTTAGAATAAGCGCAAAACATGAAGTGACGCTAACCATTGATCTACTTCGTGATGCAGGAGCATCGCTCACTCATCAAACGAGCCAGCGCGTGGAGCAGGAAGAATAGCTGGACAGCGCCAACACACAAATTTTGAAATACTTTGGAAAGTTGTTGCGCCGCCCTTTAAATGAAGGCATTCATAAGGATCACACTATGTGTATTCTAAATGGACCTTGAGCCTTTAAGCTCACGTCCTTAGGTAGCTGAGGCATTTAATAGTTTTAATGTTGTTAGATAGGAATTTAATTGTAGATTTGATAGTTTCAGATTTCGAGAGGGMAAACGGAATATAGACACCCTCCTTTGTATCYTTGTATTATTATCATTGAGARCAAGCAGAGMAGAAYARAGAACTTGTAGGGAGMACCCATGTACAGATTGAATTAATAGAAGARARMCTTTGATTCAATTCCATGGTTTGTGTTGTTTCTCTGTGTTGATATTATGCTCATGGATGTTTTCTTTCTGTCATGCATTTGCTTTGATATGCTGTGTATGTGATTTCATAATTGAATTGGAATCTATGAGAGAGAGGAGAATGAGTTTCAATTGTTTCTCTGTCTGATCCGGGAGATTCCTGCATAGAGTGCAGTTGAATTCATCTGCATAGAGTGCGTTTATGAGGCTAGACAGTTAAACTCTTATTTTCATCTGCCTAGAAGTTGAATTGGGTTAGTAGAGCCGTGCAGGAGAGTGCAGGTTGAATTTAAAGTCTCAGTAGCTAGTCTGAGCACAGGAAGGCAGGGACTACCGTGGCTACGAGTGCACAGAGTCTGGACAAGTTCAACACTTTGAGAGCTATTGGAGGTTGACCGCAAGGAGTACGTATACTTTCCCCTGAAGGAGTTAGAGTAATTAAGCTCAGGAGGGATATTTCCTTCCTAGATACTGTAGGAACAGACCCAGGAGGAGGTTTGAACCGTGGAGAATCTTGTAGCGGGAGGATCACCCAGGGAGGAGGAATCGACGGCCAGTCTTGCAAGGGAAAATCTGCGAAGACCTGATGATCGTCAGATCTTGGAAAAGTTGCGCGAGGCTTAGTCCTTTGGCGCAGGAAAGAGAACCAAAGGCCATCGGGATTCGGTCTTCGGCGTTTGTGGAGGTAAGAGTTTTGCATTCGTTGAAATCGCGAATCGGCGATTTCCTGATCTAATCGGAACCGTTGATTTGGTGGGACACATGTCGAAGAATCCCTAGGAATCGGGGTTCGGGGATTTGGGGTTCTCGACGTCGAGGAACTCTGGCATCGTGGATTCGCGATCCGCGAAATCCCAAAGTGACGTGGCAGTGTGGGACCACGTGTGTTAGTGGAATACAGGTGGCGTGAGATCCCGAGAGATCGGGATTCGGCATTCGGGACTTTCCATTGCAAAGGAATTGTGAGCGGCAAAATCGCGATCACGCGATCCTCGATATACGGAGGGAGAGATGACGTGACATGAGGATAGCACACGTGCATCGGAGTTTGTATTTCAGGGTTTTGTGGGGCGAGTGAATCGCAACATCAAAGGTGCCGATTTTCCAATAGGGAAAACCCCGATATACGAAGGCATTGACCCTTTGACCATCGGGTTTCAGGGAATTGAAAGACTCGATCCCGTGAGTACTGAACTCGCGATCTTGCGAGTTTCGATTTCCTGACAAGCAAAGGGGGAGGTCGCGAGAGAAGATACCTGTGGGTATTGAGAACTCCCGAGAGGGGTTGGAAGAGATCTTTGACTCTTCGGGCCTGTGTGAAAGAAGGTCCTGGTGGAAGCAGTCGGACCGTGAGGGTCACGGCTTACGTCAGAGTGGTATCAGAGTAGGAAGTCTTTTCTTTCAGTAGCAGAGAGGAGAAATCATCATGCCACCGAGAAGAGGAAGACAATCACCCAATCTAGAGAGGGAAAGGGAATTGTCTGGGGAAAGAGAAATGTCCAGAGAAAGAAGTAGCCATGGACAGAATATAGAAATAGAGAGGGAACTACGAAATCTTCATGCCAGAATGGAATATATGGAAGCAGCGCAAAGACGCACAACAAATATGGGAGATCTAAGTGACTCCGAAGGCGAGGCAGAGGCTGTACCACAAGAAGAGGTCACAGCAGAGGAGGCATCAACTGCGCGATTGATAAAAGCTATCGCCAGAATGAGTTCCAAGACCAAGATGGATATTCCAGCTTACGAAGGAAGTCTGGATGCAGAAGAGTTGCTGGATTGGATCCGAGCACTCAACACCTACTTCGACTACGAAGACATCGAAGAGGATAAGAAGGTAAGGCATGTTGTTACCAAGTTGAAGGGACATGCAGCCTTATGGTGGGACGAGCTGCAAGTTGACAGGCATTCCAAGGGAAAACAAAAGATTAAAAGCTGGAATAGAATGATTGCTAAGATGAAAGTCAAGTTCATCCCAAGGGATTATCAAATCACACTGTTCAGGTGAATGCAGAACCTGAGACAGAAGATGATGACGGTGAAGGAGTACACCGAGGAATTCTATAGACTCAATATCAGAGAAGGTCATCGGGAGAGCGATGATGAGAAGGTGGCGAGATATTTGAATGGTCTGAGGTATGACATTCATGATGATTTAAGCATGGCAACTATCAGGACTGTTGAGGATGCNCGAGGCAGGAGTCAGCCCAGAGGCAAGTAAGTTTCCCAAGAAAGGATTTAGAAGCCCAAGGAGGAGTGGAAGAGACCTCAGGGTAAGATTGAGGAAGGCAGAACCTCACAGCAGAGGCAGAAATATGCTGAGCCGAGGAGGCAGCATACAGAGCAGGGTGGCAGATATGCTGATGCAAACACTTTTCCTCGTAGCAGAGGAAGAGGTAGAGGAAGAGGAGGAATCATCACATGCTTTACATGTGGAAAGGATGGACATAAAGCTGTTGATTGTCCAGATAGGAAAATGGATAGAGGAGAAACTCACATCGCTGAGGCGCAGAGGCGTGATGCTGAGAGTGAAGACACCGGAAGTGGGAAGTCATTGACGGTGCACAAGGTTCTTTTGACACCTGAGAAAGAGGTGGAGGACACAGCTCAGAGAACCAGACTGTTCAGGACCATGTGCAAGACCAAGGGCTGGAAATGCAAGGTCATCGTGGACAGCAGAAGCACCGACAATCTTGTTTCAACCGATATGGTGGAGAAATTAGAGCTGAAGACAACAGATCACCCGAGTCCATATAAAGTATCATGGTTGCAGAAAGGACACCAGGTAAGTGTTACGAAACAATGCTTGGTTGAATTCAAGATGGATGAATATAGGGATAAAATTCTGTGTGATGTTATTCCCATGGATGTCTGTCATGTCTTGTTGGGTAGACCATGGCAGTATGACAGAAATGTGGTTCATGATGGAAGGATGAACACATACACTTTGGAAAAGGATGGGAGAATGCATAAATTGCTTCCAATAAAAGATAAGGAGGTAAAGCCGGAAGTAAAAAGTACCATACTTCTCATGAGCGGGAAGGAGCTTCTCACAGAGATGGAGAAGAAGGAAGATCCACAGTTCTTTGTGGTCAGGAAACCGAGAATTGTCCTGACTAGCACAAGAGTGGATGACTTGCCAGAAGAGATTCAGGAACTGCTGGGAGAGTTCGTTGATATCATCGTGGACGAACTACCTCGTTCATTGCCACTGATGAGGAGTGTGAGTCACCATATAGACCTCATACCTGGAGCAAGTTTGTCGAATAAGGTAGCGTACAGGTTGACACCTCAGGAGAACGAGGAGGTCAAAAGGCAAGTGCAGGATTTGCTGGATAAAGGAATGGTGAGGGAAATTCTTAGTCCATGTGCTATTCCGATAGTACTAAGTCCGAAGAAGGATGGAGGCTTGAGAATGTGTACAGACTCCAGGGTGATAAACAAAATCACGATCAGGTACAGATTTCCACTGTCAAGAATGGATGATCTGATGGATTGCCTGAGCGGGGCAAATTATTTTTCAGAAATTGATCTGAAGAGCGGATATCATTAGATTCGCATGAGAGAGGGTGATGAATGGAAGACAACATTCAAGACAAACGAGGGTTTGTATGAATGGCTGTTCATGCCATTTGGTTTGACAAATGCGCCGAGCACATTCATGAGGCTGATGAATGAAGTCCTGAGAGAATTCATTGGAAAATTTGTGGTCGTGTATCTGGATGATATACTGATTTTCAGTAAGACCAAGGTTGAACACTTGAAACATTTGGCCATTGTGATGAGGAAGCTACAGCAGGAGAAGCTGCTGATCAGTTTGAAGAAGTGCTTGTTTTTGCAGACAGAGCTCATTTATTTGGGTTTTATTATCTCAGCGAATGATTTGAAAATGGATCCTAAGAAGGTGGAAATAATCAGGAATTGGCCATCGCCGAGAAATGTTTTCGAGGTGAGGAGTTTCCATGGACTGGCTAGTTTCTACAGAAAATTCATTCGGAATTTCAGTGGAATTAGCGCAGCAATGATGGATACAGTGAAGAAGCGGCACAAGATTTTTCATTGGACAGCAGAGGCTGAGAAGAGCTTCAATCTGTTAAAGCGGAAGATTACAGAGCAGCCAATTCTGGTGTTGCCTGACTTTTAGAAGACATTTCAGGTGAAATGTGATGCCAGTGGGTATGATGTTGGAGGGGTCTTGAGTCAACATGACAGGCTAGTTGCATGTTTCAGCGAGAAGCTGGACGACGCAAAGCTGAAATACTCCACGTATGATAAAGAGTTTTATGCCATCATACAGGAATTGAAGAAGTGGAGGAATTACTTGATGCCCAAGGAATTTGTATTGTACAGCGATAATCATGCATTGCAGTTTGTAAGTCAACAGGAGAAGTTGAACCAGAAGCATGAAAAATGGGTGGAGTACATGCAAAATTTCACATTTGTAATTAAACACATTTCAGGAACTGCTAACAAAGTAGCTGATGCTTTGAGTAGGAAATGTTTGTTGTTGCAGGAGTTCAGAGTCAAAACATTGGGTTTTGAGAATCTGAAGGACATGTATGCAGGAGATGCAGATTTCGGAGAAGCGTACGAAGCATCTGAGAGTCCCGTTCTCAGGGATCGGAGTCTGTGGATAGATTATATGATCCAGGATGGACTGTTGTTCAGAGGTAATCAACTGTGCATTATGAATTGCTCCATGATGGAGAATTTGGTGAAGGAAAATCATAGTGGCGGGTTAGCAGGTCACTTTGGACATGATAAGACATTCGCCAAGCTAAGCAAATCGTATTTTTGGCCGGGGATGTGCGCTGATGTCAAACAGTTTGTTGACAGATGCAGGATATGTCAACATTCGAAGGGCCGAAAGAAGAATGCAGGGTTATATCAGCCATTTCCCATACCCAAAAGGCCATGGGAAGCCATTAGCATGGATTTTGTTTTGGGCTTGCCGAGAACGCAGAGAGGTGTTGATTCCATCTTTGTGGTAGTGGAAAGGTTTTCAAAGATGGCACATTTTATCCCATGTCAAAAGACCAGCGATGCGACGCACATTGCAAATTCATTTTTCAAAGAAATCGTTAAACTGCATGGATTGCCGAGAAGCATAGTCTCGAACAGGGATACCAAGTTCATAGGTCATTTTTGGAGGACGCTATGGAAGAAGCTGGGAACTAATTTGGCTTTTAGTTCAGATTACCATCCACAGACAGATGGGTAGACCGAGGTGGTCAATAGGAGTCTGGGGGATTTATTGAGGAGCTTGGTGACAGAGCACCATAGCAGTTGGGACCAGATATTTCCACAGGCAGAATTCACGTACAACGACTCGGTGAATCGGAGTACAGGAAAAAGCCCATTCCAGATTTTGTATGGGACACAACCAAGAGGAGTTTTTGAATTGCGAGATTCAGAACAGGCTTCGACTAGCAGCATGAGCGTTGAAGAGTTCGCTGAAGCCATGAGAGAACTTCACACGAAGGTGAAGCAGCGACTGATGGATGCAAATCAGGAGTACAAGCGCAGAGCTGATCAGCGGAAGAGACAACTTCAGTTTGAAGTTGGCGATTTGGTTCTGGCACACTTAAGGAAGGAAAGGTTCCCAAGGGGAACATATAACAAGCTCAAGATGAAGAAAATTGGGCCATGCAAAGTCCTGAAGAAATTCGGGGAGAATGCATATGAAATTGAATTACCAGAGGGCATCGGGATATCTCCGATTTTTAATATTTTGGATTTATACCCATATAGGGCTAGAGAAGCAGAGGCTGGAACTAAAGAACAAGTGGTCCAGTGGCAGAAACAATTACTAGTTGCATAGAAACCGCAGATGGAGTGCATATTGGACAAGCGAGTGGGAAAAAAGACCAAAAGAAAGCAGTATTTTGAATACCTGGTGAAATGGAAGAATCACCCAGTGGAAGATGCCAGCTGGGAGATTGAGGCAGTGATACAAAAGCATGGACAGACCGTGCAGGAGCTCATGGACAGGAGCGCATGAAAATTTTCGAGCCGAGGAGTATATGGTGCAGGAGCATCGCTCACTCATCAAGCGAGCCAACGCGTGGAGCAGGAAGAACAGCTGGACAGTGCCAACACACAAATTTTAAAATACTTTGGAAAGTTGTTGTGCCGCCCTTTAAATGAAGGCATTCATAAGGATCGCACTATGTGTATTGTAAATGGACCTTGAGCCTTTAAGCTCACGTCCTTAGGTAGCTGAGGCATTTAATAGTTTTAATGCTGTTAGATAGGAATTTAATTGTGGATTTGATAGTTCCGGATTTCGAGAGGGCAAATGGAATATAGACACCCTCCTTTGTATCCTTGTATTATTATCATTGAGAGCAAGCAGAGCAGAACAGAGAACTTGTAGGGAGCACCCATGTACAGATTGAATTAATAGAAGAGAANATGTTTTCTTTCTGTCATGCATTTGCTTTGATATGCTATGTATGTGATTTCATAATTGAATTGGAATCTGTGAGAGAGAGGAGAATGAGTTTCAATTGTTTCTCTATCTGAGCCGGGAGATTCCTGCATAGAGTGCAGTTGAATTCATCCGCATAGAGTGCGTTGATGAGGCTAGACAGTTAAAATCTTATTTTCATCTGCCCAGAAGTTGAATTGGGTTAGTAGAGCCGTGCAGGAGAGTGCAGGTTGAATTTAAAGTCTCAGTAGCTAGTCTGAGCATAGGAAGGCAGGGACTACCGTGGCTACGAGTGCACAGAGTCTGGACAAGTTCAACACTTTGAGAGCTGTTGGAGGTTGACCGCAAGGAGTACGTATACTTTCCCCTGAAGGAGTCAGAGTAATTAAGCTCAGGAGGGATAGTTCCTTCGTGGATACTGTAGAACAGACCCAGGAGGAGGTTTGAACCGTGGAGAAGCTTGCAGCAGGAGGATCACCCAGGGAGGAGGAATCGACGGCCGATATTGCAGGGGAAAATCTGCGAAGACCCGACGATCGTCAGATATTGGAGAAGCTGCGTGAGGTTTAGTCCTTTGGCGCAGGAAAGAGAACCAAAGGCCATCGGGATTCAGTCTTCGGCG
>JASDQU011403080.1:25180-35431 GCA_032191745.1 Picea mariana
AAAGAGAAGATCCAAAAAGAAGAATATTTCATAGAAAGTTATGGAAGAAAAAATCTAAAGGAGAAAGCAAGAAAGATGATATTACACCTGAAAATGAAGAAATTAATAATAAGAACATGATGGGTGAAGGTCCTAATAAATAATGTGAAGTTCAATATGAAATAAATCAAGCCCAAGAAAAGGAATTTCCTATAGAAGAATATGGGACAATATCAAATTCTGATGAAGTCATAATTTGTTAGCCAAAGAAAGAAAATACAAAAAGAAGTTTAAATTGGGTTCTAAAAAATCAAATGATTATGCCAAGAGTTTTTAAAATTAGCAGGAGAAGAGACCTTGTCAGGAAGAGCTACCCTTTCAGAAGCAAAGGGGGAGAGTAATCAGAGGCAGAGAGAGCATATTGACGGGGGGAGTCATTCAATTATGGCAGGTAGAGCATGAATGTAGGGGGAGTTACCCAAGTTCATATTTTGGTCAACAAAATGTAGACAGACAAAGGTCGATCATAAGGGGAGCAACCCTTTGCCATTGATGTCAAAGGGGGAAAGTAACTTCATATAGAAAATCATCATCACAGGGGGAGTTTGTGTATGAAGTTAGTGTGTTTCCCTCAATGACAAAGGGGGAGATTGTTGGACATATTGTCATTGATATATTGTCATTGATGTCAACAGTCCATGTCATTGTGATGTGATGATAAGTTATCATTGATCAAATTTTCATTGATGTCACCAATATAACAGTTAGTAGAGAATGAAAATGTCAAACAATATACAGAGATTGAAAATATCAGACAATATGCAGAGATCAAAGCTCAGAAGGAAAATCACATTACAGAAGCACGATTGGATCAAGTTGTGACCATTGGATACACAAGCTCCAGATCAAGGGAAGGGATTGATTGCAGAGCGCGGAGGTAGAATTAAACAACACGTTAATGCCAATCCCACAATTAGTCTAGACCGTTAGATTACAAGAGAAGGACCATTGGAGGATTGTTCAATGACCATATCAAGTCATGACCATTGGATATGCAAGCACTAGATTAAGGGCAGGGATTGATTGTGGAGCATGAAGGGAGAATTAAACAACGTGTTAAGTCTAATCCTGCAATTAGTCTAGACCATCGATCGTCACCCGCCAATATATCTACGGTTGGAATTAGTTCCAATACCAAACAAGCATTTTCCATTGTGGAACTCGACAATAGTTTTAAAAGTCGTGCTAGTGAGGACCCCAAAATCATTCCTAATTGTTGATCTTCAAGATAATTCTCGACTGTTGGATCAAGTTGAGTGGAAGGACAGAGTAAGTCATGGACCGTAGATCATGGAAGTGACATACGCATGTTCATCCTGACATTGACCATTTCGGGTAAAATCAACCGAAGGAAATGTGCATGAATGAATTTTAGTCGAAGCTGAAGTTTCAAAGTAAACATGAGCCATATGATCGTAGGTAATTTTTTTGGAAAAAGAAGAGTCGTTGGATTTAAACCAAGGCAAAGCAACATCACAGACAGATCGAGCCGTTGATCCAANACGAACAAAATTCATTTTGGATTAAATGAGGACCATCGGATCTAGACAATACATGATGGTCGTTGGATCAGAATAATGGTCAACTTTGGTGCTGACCACTTCGGTGAAAAAGGATTTAGAACATATGAGTTCACCCAAAGGCCGAAGTTATGAAGTCGCTCTCAACCATCAATCTGAGATACATTCTGGGAGTTAGGAAAACCATTAGATCCAGGAGAAGAATATGTGCCACATGAGGAGATCTACGTCAACAAGGACACGTGGAATAATCAGATGAAGACAAGTGTCAAAGTGCAGTTGGCATTTCAGGTATGTGTGATTCACGAATATAAGTGACATGTGGAAGCCACTCAGTTAGTGCCACGTCAAAAATTGACATCAGCAATTTACGTCACTCTGAGAGTTTGTACTTCAGGAGTTTCACCACTAGAAAATGCCCGAAGTCCCGAAGTTATGAAATGAACAAGAACCATTCATCGTGCAAATAACATCCAACCGTCCGATCTAATTCGGTGAAATGAACTCTAGAAGATTGAAGGACTGTGAAGGAGAAATCAGTCGAAGTGTCGAAGATCGAAGTTAACGCTAATCGTTGATCTAATTCGGGACCATTATCGACCATTGATCAAGTATAGTGGAAGGATAGAATAAGTGTAAACCATGAAGTGACGCTAACCATTGATCTAATTCAGAAAGCATTCTCAATCGTTGAAGATTATGGACATGCGTCTCTTATTTGGGATATTTGTAAAGAGTCTAGAAGTTGCGAAGGACGAAGTCCCGAAGTAATGACAATCATCCATCTTATCATGTGATTAAAACGTGACCGTAGATCTTGACAAGTGATCAAGCACTTAATTATCCTAGTGCTTGGTCACCACCTACAGAGGTATGGAATAGAGAAATAAGGGTAAAAGAAGAGGTAGTCATTAAATCAATGAGCCTGTGGTTTTGCGCATATGGTCATATGTAAATGGTTTGAAGGAAGCGCCTCATACATATTTAATTCGACATAGAGTTAACACTATAACAATACAAAGAATTGATAAAATATCAAATATGATCTTTTGGTGAACTGAGAACACAGCAGAAGCATGAGTACGATATAATGAGTTGATCCATGTCTATGATCAACTCATGAAGACAAAAGAACCGACACATGGTCATGATTAAAAGAGAGTTAATTCATGATCATTATGAATAAAGGATAAAAGGAAAAATGATTTATTTAAATATTAATATTGTCATTTAAATGAAAAGGTACAATGGTTCAAATATCAAAAGACACAATGATTCAAATTCACTCCACTTGGAAGACTATATAAACAATAAATAATGGAGAGAAGAAGGGTAGTTGAATTTGTTGAAGTATATATATTTATATATAATGGATTGAATGAAGGTTCATTCTATCTTGTTGGTGCATGTTTACAATTTGGGTCTTGTATGAGGATTGTATTCCTCACATCTCAGTTGGATAGGAGATCAACAAGCTGGGACTTGTTATGAGGATTGGATTCCTCGTTTCGCAGTTGGATATGAGAACTACAAGTTGGGTCTTGTAACAGAGAGTTGGGCCTCTCATAATTGTTTGAATATGAAATTAAAAGATTGATCTTATGTATTCATTCAAGTTAAAGAAATAAATAAAGTATTTAATCTTTTATATATTGGTTGAGAAAATGAAATAAATATATGTTGTTCATTTAATTTATGAAAAGTGGAAAATTGTCCAAACTTTTGTGACACTGATTTACCCCCCACTCTCAGTGTCAAGTGTCAATTTCAACACCTGGGGCCTGTATCCCACTGTGGACATACCAGTTTCATCATTAAAAGAGCCTCCAGGCGATTCAAGAAAAAAAAGAGAGGAAATTCTCTTGGATTTGGGGATGCGTAAGAGTTGGCTGAAGAAAGGAAATTCCCCTCTGGAATTTTGCATCTATCTCAGTTGCCATCATCGATTCATCTAGGTGATAATCCTTGAGTTTCAAACCTCTTGAGCCATGGCTAAGAAGGGGGCATGATCGAAAGGTAAACACTTGGAGCCTTCTTCGTTGAGAGGTCTGGCTACCTGGTCAAGGGCATCTCACGTTGCTTGGATAGCCGATATTGTTGAACACATCGACCACATTGAGAGGGGGGGGTGAATCAGTGTAGGGCTCTTTTTCAAACTTCCCCTTCACAAAAATCCTTAGTTAGCAATCACCATTTACTCATTACTTATTGATGTCATTTATAACCAGTTAAATGTGAACATACATCAACAACATATATCATCAATAAGTCATCACCACAAGGAACACAAAGAAGACAAGATGTATGTACAATTTTCTTTTTATTACGGACTACAATCCTTGGGTTATCAACAACAATTGAATAGGGTTACAACTCCATAAGAGCACCATCTCTACAATGTAAGACTCAACCTACACATATCAGAACCAACTAAGAAGAGGAATCAATCCTCAACAGATACCAATCGGTCAACAGTTACATGACCTGTCAGTAGTGCAACACGTGTATGTACATGCCCTACCAGTAGTACATCTCGCGTATGTACACTGCCAGTCTGTACTACAGCCTGCGTGTGCCCTCAAAACAGTTAGGGTTTTATTTCTGTTAGCACTAGAAGTCACCTCCTGATTGCAGGGGAGGTAATCCTGATACCCATTAGTGTTTGGGGTGGATGTTGGTTTAAATGTGGATGGTCGATGGCCAAAACCCAACAACGTGAAATATGTTCAACACATAACTAGACATGAAATGCACAGGGAAGTAAGGGCCACATTAACTTCAGTTAGTAAATTGAGTTAAAGAAAGAGTAGAGGGAAGACTTAGGAGAAAGGGTAAAGGATATTTCTATGGGCATCAGGCCTTCCAGCAACTCAAAGAAAAAAACCCAAGCTCAAGAGCATTCTTTAGCTAAAATTCATACACCAAAATATGTCTACAGTGGACACAGTTACAATTGTAGTATGATCAAACCTCCATCATCCTGCAACTGCAACTGCTCGACTGGATCCTTCATGCCTGAGCCATTCAATGTGAGAAGGAAACAGATACACAAGGAAATGGATAAACTGACAATGATACCACTATAATCAAACCTCCATTATAGCAGTATAACGATCCTCGACTAGATCATCCATGCCCGAGTGTTTTAAACATCTTTTACAGAAAAATTGGAAAGAGGGAAGCTGACTTCTATTAACATGAAAGTCTCAAGTCGATTGCATAACCAGGGAACAACTCTGGTAGAACAAAATTATAGATTGGGAGCTCTGCTCAACCAAAGACGACTACAAAATAATAGAACTCCATACATATACTCGTAAAAGTTCACCCAGTAGAGGCATTCTCTAGCTTCCATGGTGTGGCATCTTCTCAGTCAGACTGTGCAGGTATTCCTTTGTCAGATGCAACCTCAGTCAGTATGGGCTTTGTAGGAAAAATCCATCCACATGGGAACTATAAGCTGACAATCTCCCTCCACGACCAGTCCTTTCTAGCTTTCCATTCATGGGATGAGCTGAGGATTCAACTACCAGCACCTACCTCCATTAACTAATTCATCAGGATCAGAACGACACTTTGAATGCCTAGGGAGCTTCTACAGGATATGCGCAGTGGTTCGAGTCAACCCGAAAATCTTGAAACCATGATGATTTCAGTCTATAACGAACGTTGGTGTTTTCAAACTTGGGAGCAGACCTGGAAAATGTTTCACCCCTTCCCCACATGCAACCTCAGGCCATGACCGTTCACTTAACTTCATAGGCACTTCATGATTTCACCCTTCAAAAATCCTCATATTGCTTGAAAACAGAAACCCTGACTCCTGACTTACGAAATCGCTATGCCCAGATCGACGGTGGGATCTGCTATGCATTCGACGGTTGAGGCTCCTCGCGATGGGCGCCAACCTTTCCCCCTGAAAATTATTTCCTCATGACCACGGGCTACAACCTTGGGCCCACTTCCTAGGTGCTTTGCGACTTCATGTTTCGAGAGTCTCCTCATCACTCACCTCCAGATCTCATGATACCGGAATCAGTGAAATCTCTAAGAAATGGGCACTAGCTCCTTTCCTGGGCTCGCTCGATGTGACCTTTGTTATGACCTGGGGCCCAATTTTTGAGTTCTTTGGGACTTTGCGTTTCATGAAGTCGGAAGTTATCTTACCTTCCCTCTCATGATTTCTAAATTCCCAGGTCAGATCAATGGCTCACAAACTTCCGCGATCGGATGTTCTAGATCCGCTTCACATTTTAGGACTTTGCTCCTCGAGGAGTCGGGACAATGCAAACCTTCCTCACTTCAAAATTCCCGAAGTGGCATTATCTGATTTTCGGATATGGCACCACGCGTCCTGCTCGATCAGATGGCCTACATTGACCTCGGACTTCAGGATTTTGGGCTTTGGCCATTTCAACACTTCAAGATTCGACCACTATGGACTTTGGCCACTTCGGCACTTTAGGCCTTTGATAAACCATTTTGACATTATTTCGAAGTCTCGATTCCCGTGAGGAATTTACACCACTGATCGATTTACTTGATGGATCCAACAATTAAGACTGAGCCTGTGCTTGATTGTATTTTCGCTAACCAGATATGTGCAGGCCTTTGCAAAATCGCACTGCGACTTTGAATGAAATACACTTGTGGGTTTTTAAGCCCACTTATTTTTCATTTGGTCACCCAATGGCCAACTCCAAAGGAAAATATCCCCTTGCAAAAATATGTGAAAACATTAGGCTCCACGAGGGATGGCATGCTCCCTACGAGCTACCAAGAATGCGTAGTTCTAGTTCCTTAGTTGTTGGGCTATGGAGTCATGCTCAAAAAACATCCTGCTAAGAAATAAAATCCGACAAGAACACTATCCTTCTTATAGTCATAAATAAAAAAAAACTTCTCCTAATAGAGATTATTTATGTACAAAAACCTAAGCTAATTGATTTTTACAAATCACTAAGTGAAAGAAAACTTCCACCATAGCCACCCAAACTGTCTGGTAATATGATCCTTCTCTTTACTGTAGATAATCCACAAAAGGATAAGGAAGTATGACAGAAAAATGAGGACATGTCTTGGAACACTGACTATACCCCCAAATTATGATAAGGTGAATAAATATGCAGGATCCAATGCTTTTGGAAAACACAACTCCATATATAATCCCACAAGGTCACAAAATTTATAATCAGGGGAGCTCAACTGGTAAGAAATTAACTCATGTCCTTTTTTGCAGCTCACCCATCGTGTGATGTTCTCAGAGTGCACAGGTGGGTGGAGAACTGATGCAGGTTGGCTAATACCAGGTGATACCTGCTTAATTATAGGTTCTGGACAGGAGATAAAATGCCCACTAAGCTCCTCCTTTACATGACGCTCTATGTTTTATGCAAGTCTAGGATAGTTGATTTCCACCTAATTCTTTTCCTTAATTAATAAAGTAAAAGGATATATAGTGTGGTCTTGGAAACCTTTCATAACACCATACTCGCTCTATGTTTTATGCAAGTCTAGGATAGCTGATTTCCACCTGATGCTTTTCCTTAATTAATAAAGTAAAAGGATCTATAGTGTGGTCTTGGAAACCTTTCATAACACCATACTCGCCTGTGAGTATTGGTGAAGTAATACAATTTGAAAATTTCAAAAAATATTAAATGTATGGCTCCATGTATATAGCCACAGGATCATGAATAATGTGAAAGAATCTTGGCTGCTTTAGAAGACTAGGTTGCTCCTCTGTAAAATTCTCTCTTCTTGCAAATAAATTCCCTTCTTATTTTTTTGAAACCAAATCTTGATCATCAACAATTGTCGTCTCTTATTCATAAGAATGGTCACAATATAAAGGTGTCACACAATTTAGAACATCATAACTATGATTAGCCAAGAACATACAATTATCTATGCAATCAACCACTACTACATGCTCAAAAATTTTTGGAAACTGATCATAAGATTGATATGCATTCCTACCCATAGAGAAATCTGCAAATGTTGAAGGACCTAATTCCAACTATCAATCATACCTACTTCCTTGTTGTTGTTCCAGATCTGATTCATATTCACTATCTTCTTGCTCAGAATCTGAAACTGATTGACAGTATTCTTGCTCATGTACATGCAAATTTTTGAGATACGCCTACCTATGAACCCACTTTCTAGCCCTTATGTTCTCTTTGACCTATACAACATCTTCAAACAAATGTCCTAACAATGAATATTTCTTTTTTCTATGGAGAAGGACAAGCTCTGGACGCTGAGCCATGACATAGTACACCATGGTAGCAGTCTTTGTGGGTCTGATCTCCATAGGCATACTATGATAAACACTGTAAAACATCTTGTTGAATGCAACCAAGGCTTCCTCTTCCCCTCTCCTCAAGGCATTAAACTCAAACAAATATTGATCAAGGGATTTTTTCTCACCCCAACACTTTAAAAAAAAATGGTATAGCTTGGTCTAGGAACTAATAGAACCAACCTCTAGACATCTAAACCACACAATCAATATCTCCAGACGGGGAATGTGAGAACAACCTCATGGTAACATCATCATGAACAACCTCAAACTAATCAATAAAGTTCTCAAAGGCCCCCAAGTGCCTCTCAGTTGTAACATGATCCTCCCCCAAAAATCGAGGAAGATACTCAAAGGAATAAGGAGGATAGGGACGCAGGTGATGTGGCAACCTTAGAGGCTTAAACATCCTATCTCTAATCTTAGCTTGAAACCTTGTGGGTTGAATATGGGATTCAACAAGAGGAAGGGAAGGTTCAACAAAAATAATAGGAGGTAATGATATCTGAGAAGGCTATGAATCATTTTCAATCTCCTCAGGGCTACCAGTGTGATTAATTTTGAGAGGAGATGCAATACAAATCTCACTTTTATGAATAGGCTGAGGTGAAGACACAAGATCGGCATATACAACACAAGAAGAGGGCATGTCTTCTTCTTCCAAGGACGGATGAATAAAGAAAGGCTTATTGTCATCTTAATATACAAAGCAGAGGATAATCCTCTTTATATGTGAAGGGAAAGAGAGAAATGAGCTGATAAATAAGAATAGGATTTCATGAAGAAAACTCATAGATTGATACTTGGTATTTCTCTTTGGAATGGTCATTTTTTTGTCAACAGGATCCTCCCCTGTGGAGTCTTTGATTGTGGATTCGCCAGGTGCAAGTTGAAATCTTCAATGTGTATCATGTCTGATGCACCTTTAGAATCAAAAGCTCTTTGTCATTCTCCCAGGGAAGATATCTTCACTTTTGTCCCCGACAATGGCGTCATAAATGTTATCACTGGAAGTCACCTCCTGATTGCAGGGGAGGTAAGCCCAATACCCATTAGTGTTTGGGGTGGATGTTGGTTTAAATGTGGATGGTCGATGGCCAAAACTCAATAGCATGAAACATGTTTAACATAGAACTGGACATGAAATGCATAGGGAAGTGAGGGCCACATTAACTTCAGTTAGTAAATTGAGTTAAAGCGAGAGAAGAGGGAATAATTAGGAGAAAGGGTGAAGGAGACTGCTCTGGGCATCAGGCCTTCCAGTAGCTTAGAGAAGAAAACCTAATGTTGTAGGAAAATTTCCCTGCGGACAGGTAGATCGCCTCTAAGAGCTTGACCCTAACTCTAAGACAGAAAATGCTTAACGTGGACACTGACTTCCTTTAAAATCTATCTAAACTAACAAATGAGAAGGAAGGAGAACAGAAGTACCTCTTTATCGACGTTTGTCCTTGCACACACCGAGTTGTGCTCCGATCCTTTTCTCCTCGCTGAATTCTACAGACAAACAAGATACGACCACTTCCTACTCTATTGATATTAGCTTGAAAACAGATCTAGCTATCAATGATAAATTCATGTAACATTAGACACAAACTAGAAAGAAACAGGCCAAGCATGTCATATTAAAGAGAATAACGACAACAGTACTTACAATCGTAGATGTGAATGCGAAAGCTTCGTCAAGTCCCCTTCGTCTAACCCTTTCCTGAAAGATCCACAACCTGGATAAAAACAACTTCACTGATCACTCTCCTTTGGCTGACTGTGTGTTTCCTATGAGATCATAGGTTTCATGCTAGCAGTTCTTCCTCCCTTTCCACCATCATAGAACCTGCTTATATAGGTTAAGAGGAGCTTAACCTCTTGAGTTATCTTTAGAACAAGTTGGGGAACCTCTTCCTTAGATCAGGGATCTTCTGATGAAACCAAGAATTTGAATGCAACTGCCTTCTAATCTTGAAAGATCCTCCCCTTATTCTTCTCAATGGGCCAACTACTACCTCAGATTAGGCAGTGCTCCTGCAAGAGGGGTATCAGAGCGTTGTAGTGCTCCCTGAGAAGGTTAAGGGAATCACCAGCGCTCCAAAAGTGAGTAGCGCTCCTGTAAAAGGGAAGGAGAGCGTTATAACACTCCCTGAAGCCTTGTAGGGGGGCGCCAGTGCTCCTAAGGCTGATATAGGGGAGTGCTCACCCTCAAAACCATTGTTTCAGAGATCTCTTCAGGTGTTAAGAGTTCCTTGACTTCAGTTAACCAGTTCTCCATCTCCAAACCTAGTGTATGAGATGTTTTAAGTGCCTCTATAGTGTCGTCGTCAAGGCAGTATGCTTGAACAGCATTTGCGACACTTATGAACAACTTGCAACACTTGCGAAAGTCGTAGGGAA
>JASDQU011403081.1:2859-14110 GCA_032191745.1 Picea mariana
AATTATAGAATACCCTCTTCTCACAGATCTTGGAGCCTAGTCACCAAATTATTTTGCATTATTTTGATGCAAACCCAGAGTTCCTACATCTAGTGTTGGTATTTGTTCCATCTACATGGTTTTTCAGTTGAATCAGATCATAGGTCCTCTTCCAGAACACCAGAAAACACCAGCTACTTCTACAAGGTGAAGCCTACGAGAGTTTCAGAAGCACTACCACCAGGTGATCTGGTACTGGTAATAAGGTGACTGGTAGCTCTAATCATATTTTCAAGTTGTTGCTCGATTTTAGTACTAGGATATATAGATTCAACATTTTTTCATTTTATTAAAGAAATTAGACTGATTATGCATTAAACATATGGTTACTCTTGAATAATGACACACCCCCTAACACAAACTTCTGTAAAATCCCCGTCTACATTTCTGTATAAATAAAACGTCCCTATTTCTCTAAATGTTAAGAGTATGAGGTCATTGTGCCTCTCACGGGATCAAAATCATGTATTTCCGTCTATCTGGTAAAGAAACCTCATAATCCCATGATTCACTATCATGCCATATGCATGACTTGAGCCAAATCCCTTGAATATGGTTTAATGCCTACTCTCCTATGAGTCTGTAAATCGTTAATGGGTTCAACATGTCTTACTGTGTCATCATTACCGTATATGTGATTGTTGTAAACCAAATCTCCATTTATAAATGCTCCTCTAGATGGCTCTGCCATCCAAATGAGCATTATTTACCATTTTACTGTCACACTACCTGCAGTCACACTGTCATCCCATGCCTTTGTGTCTTTTGCATATTTATCCCCTTCTAGTACTTTATCACGATCTGCATTGATCTGGTACTTCATCTTAGTTTGCGCCGATATGGTACTCAACCCTCATTTCTCTGTTCATGCCTCATACTCCCTAAAGAATCATTTTAAGTTATCATGGGGGTCGACAGTCATGAGCCCATATTTCAATTATACAGGAAAACAACAGAATATCAAGCTTGCAAGGAAAAAGATGAACAAGTTGGTTGGGTGCCATTTTTGGAAAAGTTTAAAGGCCATCATGAAGGAGGGCCACATATTGATAGATAAGTTTAAATAGGATGGTGAGAGGAGTGAAATTAGCTTCCAAGAAACCTGAAACTAGCCTTCATCACCATGGCTTGATAAAACTTTTGATTGTCCATGCCTTAAGGACACACAGTGGTAGTTGGAAGAAACTACTCCAATAGAATTTTGGTGAGGAAGGAATGTCTAAATCTGTAGAGGAATAGGAAGCATGAATACATAGTGAGGGAACAAGAAAAAAAGATAAAGAAAGATAGGAGGAAGGCATAAGGGGATAAAGAAGGAAGTCATTGTTACACCCAACTCATCCCAGCCTATTGAGGGACTGGAGAAAGGAAATTTTGTTGTAGGGAAGCCTGCTACATCCAGAAAGAAGAAAGCCACCCAATCTCATAAATTAATTCCTATCTTGATTTCAAAAGCTAAAATACAGAAGAAAGACTCTTAGCTAGGGGAACGATTAGATAGTGCTCCTGAAGAAACCATTGAGTTATCACCTGAGCATGACATCCACAAAGAGAATCCTACAAATTCTAGTTCCAGAAACATGCTCCATTACTCAATTGATACTGATGCCAGGTGATATGATCTTTGTCCTGTGCTTAACATCATTTTCACTTCAGGTAATTGGAGGTATGGGATAATCTTTTCATGTTCTTCTTATCAAGGATCATTTAAGTCTTGTGTTGAATTTTTTTTACTCTCATGTGCATCCTCCTCCTACATTTCTACACTCAACCCTAAATGAATCATCCTTGCTACCCTTTAAGAAGATATTTCCACATTTAGCTCTATATGATAATGGGTGCACTTGTCTTATTACCTCATCATTTTGAAGAAGGGATTGCTAATTGAAATATCCATTGAAAAGTGGTAACACCATTATGTCAAATACTAACCTAGTTGATTTAAACAAGTTTTTATCCAAGTTTATCTTTACAAGTTTTTCTTGGGAGGTATTGATGAAAACCTCATGTGGTGGACCACCCTTGAAAAACCGCAATGAACTTTCATGAGAACCCTAATAGGATTAACTAGAGGGACCTCTTAGTCATTATCTGAGATGTTCCATTTTACATTGAATAGCTGAGATTTAAGTTGAATGTGAATGATGTCACCCTTGGGATAATTGCAAACAATTAATTATGTGCCTAATAACTCTAAAACACTCTCGTACCACCTGCCTTCCTTATACTCTAAAACTGTCAATGAACAGTATACATTATTCTAAATCTTTTGAGTAATATAATAAAAAGGAAGTATCAGGAAGTACAAGTAAACCCGTCGGGGTACTGAACAGGCCTGCTGGCAGCGGGGCCATGCTTGTATGGTACTAAGGTAAACCCGTCTCGGTACTGAACAGGCCTGCTGGCAGTGGGGCTATGCTAGGTAAAGGGAGTTGAAAAACATAAAGTGGCACACTTAAAACTGAACAAAAACCCTTGGGTTTCATTCTGAAGCAATCACTATCAAATCAAGGCTAGGAGATGACCTTTATATCTCTCGGATGATGTTCTTAAGAACCTTCAAGTATCCACTTTAGAGTTCTATCTTTAAAATAAATAGGTTTTCATGAGAAGTGGGACCCTCAGTATGTGTAATTCACCTTACCTAAGCAAGAAGAGCTTCATTTCTAAAAACTTGGATCAGAAACGAGTTAAGCATATTGGGATGTATTCCTTTATGTGTTCCTCCCTTCAAATGATATCTAAACTATGATTATAGCACTTTTGTTTTAAAGGTAATCTAGCCAGGGGGGTCTATTAGTCAAATTCATTTTGAAAACTCTTAGCCATTATCCTATAATCATATTAGATTCATATCCAGGCCATTCTCTTAATTATGATAAAAAATAGATTGGATAAGACTTAACGTCAAATCACTAGAAGACCTAATATATTACTCATGAATCCCCTTTTTCATCATAACTACTTTGTCATGGGTAAGAATGTGAAGCATAGGCAAAGAACTATACGTATAACATGAACTTAAGGAGCTTAAGAAAGGTGGAACTTCAGGGAATGCTTGATCGAGTGAGGAGTATCATCAATTTTAAAATTTTGAAGATCATTGTTGCATGAGGACATGCAATGACTTAAGCATGGGGGAATGTTGAGTCTCTATTTTGACATGTATAATGCCCTATCTTACCTTGTATCCAAGCCTTGTTATAAGCGCATACTTGACGTTTACTCCCAAACACATACCTAATGACCTAGTTCATGTTCACAAGAGGTAATTGATGATTTAAAGCATGTTTTGTTTAACTTTCTTGAATTAATTTGATTAAAGTGTTCTATCTTGTATAATCCTAATAGTTTGACTCATGAGCAGCTTATTCCAGTATCTTAGCATTCCGGTACTACAAGTCATCGTTCAATCCAGTACCAGCCTATTCCGGTACCAGCTTGTGTGTATTCCGGTACTAAATAGCTACCTACAGGATTCTGGTACCAACATTCTGGTACTAAATTTTATCCTCGATTTTCGGGAAAATGACGATGAATCTCCAAATTTAGGGACATGGGTTTTCTCCAGACATGTGTTTTCATGCTGACTAGTGGGAAATAATCTCCATATCTCTCATGTGTTGACCTCCATCTCAGGGGGAATGATTCAGCCTAAAATCATTAAATATTTCTAAACTGTCATATTGCACCTTGATTTTCGTGCAGATGGAAGAATATATTATGAAACCATCCAATGTGTTTTTAGAAACAATATCCAGCTACAAAACCCAGAAACAGTTTCTCACGATTCATAACAGATAGACAGATATCGAAGGATCCTTAACTCAAATTTGTAATATTTGGTGAAAAACTCAGATTTTGTGCATAAACAGTTTGAATGAATTTTGAGTTGGGGGATTTGTTATGATCTATCCCCATTGAATTTCCTTGTATAAATATGAAGGAAGGAGTATTGAGAGGGGGGAATTGTTATGCTATAATATTGGTTCTTAAAGGAGGGGAATTCCATATTGTTATGCTGATGTATTGGCTTGTGAACATATATTTTCTATAAGTCTCTTTGTTGAAAGTAATATGAATTACAGTTATTGATCTTGTGCATTTTTGGAACCTACTATCCTATGAGTTTTTCCAGCTTCCATGTTGGAATCGGTAAGGGCCCACTATTCTAATGTGGTAAGCTTGTTGTAAAATATAGCTTAGTTTTTATTCTTGTACATGTTTATTTTAGTCCTGTATCTATGTAATGCTTGTTGTTAGCTTGATTTCTTATCTGAATTAGAAATATGCATGATAGGATAGGTTTAACAATCTTTGAAGTGTGATTATTTACATTCATGAATATGAGTTAATTTTTAGAATTTGTTGAGAGTTGTAACATGTCTTAGCTAAGGATCCATTCGAGAATTCCATCTCTTGTATTACATGAACCAGTAAATGGATTATGCTCCTGATATATAAGCTAGACAGTTCTTTTTCAAGGCTCCAAGATTTGATTGAGTGTGAGGAATTAGATATGGACTGCTTGCAAGTTATTATTGAATTAAGTTGTTATAGGAAATGAGATTAGATCTCCATCTCTCACCCTGTATGCACCTACAATGGAGTGTCTTCCTCTACCTGTTATTTCTTCTAGAATTGATTGATGCTTTCTTTTGAGAATATGTTGCATGTTAATTCTTGTTATTTTAGTTGCTCTAGGAGATAGAATAAAAGTTCATATTTTCCTTTCATGAGCCATAAATGAATAGGTCCATCACCTAAGCAAGAATTTTAGATCATATGCTTGTTATGATTTTTCCTTTCTAAATTTTGAATTGTGTGAAAAGTGTTATCTTTGAAGTGTGAAAACAGATTGTTATGTTTCTTGATTGAGCTATACTCATCAGACATAGGAATCTATCTGTTATCGACACATATAGTGCATCAACTCTATTGATTACGAATCTCGGATTGACATTTAAATGAGTGTAAGATATATATTGAACAGATTTGTACACCAACACAACGACTGACCATGAACGTTCAAGTTCGGCCTGGGTAGTAGCATTTTTCAGAATGGTATCAAAAAGGTTTAAAGTGAGGTTGGTTTGATCTGAGAGACCGGGTTCTAAGTTGGGTTGTCATGCCATAGGGACAGTCATAAAGGAACATATATTTTGTAAAGCATTGGTTGTTGTTTCACAATTAGATTATACAAGAAAGAATCCCACAATTGAATTAATAGTATAACGAAATTGTAGGTCTTTTTCCATAACTGAGTTAAAATTTAAAACCATACATGAAGTGAAATAAAATATAGATCTGTTGAACAATGTGAGGCATCAATCAGCGAAGAATCTCACCTTGTGACAGAAGAAGAAGATAATTAAGAAAAACTTTAATGAAGCATATGATATAGAAATCTAAACAATTCACGGGTCTTGTACCTTTTGATATCCAATACAGAGGAAAAGTTGTAAACGATTAGATAACTAAAAAAATGACCACCACAGTAGAAGTTGTACTAAGTTACAGCTAAGCATTCATTAAAGACACATATGAGAAATGATGTGAAATGTGAAAACAACAGATGAAACACATAACCCAATCTTGACGGAAAAACGAGTCTTCGATCTGCCTTGTATTAATTCTGGTGAAAGAGATATTCTCTGGTACAATCGGCCAAAGGAAAAAATCCCTTGCTTCTTCTCTTAAAATTATACTTATACAAAATTTTAAAATGCTTTGAATTCCGATCATTCTAATAATTTCGGTTACAAATGGGAAATGAAGCGTTTCACTTCCTTGTCTCTTGTCTTCCTCCACGTGGGTAGGGCGTTTTCTTTTTTTTTGTACTTTGGCTCCAGAAATAGGATGGGATTAGCATCTGTCGTTACTTGCCTCCTTAATTCTACCCTTTCCCCTGCTTGATACAAAAAACACATTTTTCTACCAACTGGGCTATTAGCTTGGAAGGTTCGGCCTGACTGTTCGCCTCGAAAGTGTAACAATCCTTTGCCAACTGTGGCAATCTTTTTCTTACTTGTTGATCTTCCATGATGATAGACCACAATTGCAAGCTTGGTCTTATCAACCATTTATCCATTTGGGCGATATTGACCTGAATTACATGGGATAATTCAATTTGTCCTTTTTCCCCATTTTCCTTAATATCCAACAGATGTTTGGCTATGTTAATTTTGCCCAGTGTTCCACAACTACTTTGTTTATCGAGATCCAACAAGTTTTTATTTATCAAGATGAATGTTTCTTCACAAGCATCTCTCATTTCTTTAGCTCTCTTTCTGCTCTCGGATAGATTATGTTCCCATGCCTTCAGTAGAATGTTACCTTTGGCTTGCTCTGGGATAGACAGCCTAGAACTAATGGCCACCTCTTCTTTCGTTGTTGCTATAACAACTTCTTGAAAACAAATCTGAGTAGATTCCACTTCTCTTTATCTCGAGGAGATATCCTTCAATGCTTTTTCTATCATATGGAAATGATTCTGTATGGTTTCTACTTTGGCAAGTAGATCCTGTTGAGCTACTTCTACCTTATTTCATATTTCCGTGGCTTGGGATTGGAATAGTGTTATGTCTATGACCTGGTTTTCAACAGAAAATAATTTAGACTGCAACAGTTTTATTTTCTCTTCCTATTGACTTACCTGCATTTGTATTGTTTGTGCTGACTGATGCATCTGCTCAAGGTCGGATTTAAGTCTCTCGATTTCTTGTTGATCAGTCACTCAGGATTGCTCGAAACCTTTGTTTGCTTCCTCCCTGGCATTTGTCTCTGTCGTTGCTAATTGGGCCTCCAACTTGTTGATCAATAGGTTCTTTTGTTTCAACCATGCCCTCAAAGTTTTGACTGAATATTGGTTGGCTGTTGCGTAAGCCCCCAATGTTCCGGCTATCTCATCGGCGAATTCTTCCTCTTCCAAGGCTTCCCCATCCGCCAGGATTTTGTATTTTTTAGCCACTGTGCCTGCTATTT
Source organism: Picea mariana (assembly GCA_032191745.1). Lineage (NCBI taxonomy): Eukaryota > Viridiplantae > Streptophyta > Pinopsida > Pinales > Pinaceae > Picea > Picea mariana. The sequence goes on from JASDQU011403081.1 coordinate 9,883, forward strand.
GGTATGTTTCTTGCTTCACCACGGCCTTCATTTTCTTACTGAAGAAGAATTCATTAGGGGGAAACTCTTCTACAGAAATAGGTGTCAGATCCTCCCTTAATATTCACTTTGTACCAGGGTTCCCCTTCGTGAATTGTAAGGGAGTGATGGATGCAATGGGGCTGTCGATTTCCTTGGTAACTATCTTTGGGTTTCCTTCTTCTGGGTTGGGGATCTCTTCTTCCTGATTCAAGATCTTAGTTTCCTCTGGCTTGTCCTGAGTCTCTTGTTTGCTAAGGTTTGCACCCGCTAAACTTTTATCTTCTGCTTGTTGTGTACTCAAAGGTTGTGAGTTTCTGCCATGTAACACTTTAGGGAGGCAACTTCTTCTGTGCTCTTGGAATTTATGAAAATCAGTTATATCACCAGGAAACAGAGATTGAACCCGGCTCAAGACTTTAGAGTAGGACCTTGTACCTCGAAATATTTCATCATGAGGTGAGTCTTTGTGTTCATATCTTTTTAGCCCACAGCTTGCCATGTGATTACTCACAACCTTATTAGGGTCGTGTTTCTTAAACTCAATGTCCACTAATTTCATTTCCTCCAAGTCCGTAGCCTCTACTTTGGCATGGCTGAAATATAATAAAGAATATGTACCAATGTGAATGGGGAAATGTGTCCATACCTTCTTCGATACTTCTTTGAGATCCTTTCTTATCCCACCGAGCACAGTTTGCCTGGCGATCTTGAGACACACTAGCTTGTCTAGTAAGAATGGAGGCAGAGCATATGGGGGGACAGAGGTTCCAAAAACCCTAATATACAAAAATTTCTTTTCTATATACCAATCTACCATGTTGCTCAGGTTGGTTGTGATGTTATCTGAAATCCTGGGAGGCAGATGGCCGAAGATAGAGACATGCATTGGCACCATTACCCAGTTGAAAATCTCATAGATGAATTCTTTGGCTTTATCTTCCCAGAGTTTTGAGTGGTAGACATGAATAGGCTCTTCATTGGTTGGAGTCCAGCTCTAGTTCATTAGTGGGAAAGGTGTCATGAAGCAAATAACGTCCATGACGTAAGTGGACATGAAGAATGAGGACTCCTTCCCACTCATCCTTTCTGCTCGATATTCCGTAATTCGACTGACCAGACTATCTGACAACAATTTGGCCCAGTCGAAAGAGAATCCCTCTTCTACTGTGTGCATAAGTGGGTCCATGGGAGAAAGAAGTGAGAGGTGTCCTCCTTTCCATACATTCTGCAAACCATCATTGCTATATACATGAATTGTGGTACCAACGATGAGATTGAATAAATTCCATTAGTACTGGCCTTGAATTTCATGGGGTGCGAAACCTAGTCTTTGATCAGTTCGGATAAGGTTTTCCCAAACTGCTCGCATTTCTTCTTTTTGAAACCCTCAAATAATCCGACAATGTGAGTAAGGTCTGGCGTGGGAGACAATTTATACATTTCTTGTAAATTCTCTGGTCTAAATTTCCCAATTGCCACCTTCTGCTCATTGAAAATTGTTCTAGTCGGGATGTCTACATGGTCCAATGCCCATCTAATCATATCATAATAGGGAAAAATTCGTGGCCTTGTTGCAACCTTGTGCATCTCCGACTGAGCAATGATTTTGTATTTGGTGGACAAGTCGTCTTTCTCATTATCACTAGAATCATCTGGACAATCTATCAGCTCGGATTGCAGAATGTCAGAGACATACGTCCATGTTTTCACAATATTGATACTTCTAGGTGAGGTATTAGAAATAATATATGAACCTTGACCTGAACTCTCGGTAGCTGCCTTGGGCGCTTTTCGCGGAGCCATGATGTAGAACCTTGCAATTGGATTCTCTGACACAGAAAATGGAAACACAAATAGAGGCTATCTTGGTGAACTTGGCTCTGCATAAATTGGAAAGAAATCTAAGATAATGACTGAAACATTTTCGCTTTGAGTACTTAAGTCTATGCGAGTCCTTGCTGACAGAACATTTAAATCATTTAATAGAAAGATTTAGAAATAAAACGGGATCCTACTATCAATGACCTCACTAAATTTCTTAATAAATGCCATAAATGTTTGATAACTTGTGATTCGGGAGGATCACGGCAACGTTTAAAACTCAATCTGTAGTCCGTACGGGTTGAAGGTCATTTAAGGTATTAAGAAATTCAATTCAACCTTTTATTAAGTGTGTTTAGTCTTTAATCCCTTTTTCGGAGTTCGGAGTATTGAATAATTTCACTCCTAGTCGTTGAATCCGCGAACCCCGAAATCGTGATATTGTGATTTGGTTGATTAACTGTGATTTGGCTTAAGCTTTTAATTAACCTCGATTAATTAACAAAAATCATGAATTCGGGGATCGGAGTTACAAATGTGTTGTTTCTGGGGTAACGACCACCGATTCGTGAAATTGCGACAAAGATTAAATATGGCTTAAAAGTCGGTATTCTTGTTGTTAACCAGTTTTAACTTAAACATAACTCGCAACTTCACACGTCAGACATTCGAAGGGCATTCGAGGTGTGACTCCCAAAGCACGAGAGAATGATGTATCAATGGTGATAACCCGTGTTTAAAAGTTAAAAAACCGTGATTAAACTTAAGTCAACTTCGCCACTTCGCGTGTCAGAATATCGAGGGTTCAGATATGTATGACCATGATATATACGAAATCATGAAAACTGACTTTTTAGGCTTAGATGTATCATCTCAATACTTAGAAATAGGCGGCCCTGACCTTTGATGACCAGATTATTTGAAAAATAAAAGGTGTTCCAATAGAAGGAAATGGCTTTGGTGAGCTTGGTATCTAGGAGTGACCAAAGGATCGACCATAATTTGTTGAGGAACCAAATGTCCCGATATGAGATGATTGTTTGTGGTATCCCAAAATGTACCCACACTCATTCAAAGAAGAGCTTGGGAGTGGCCACTACTGTGATGCTCTTCTTGCAGGAAGTCTGAATCGCCATTTTAGAAAAATGATCAACCACCACAAAAACACAGTAATTTCCCCACTTGATTGACGGAAGGCCTGACACGTAGTCCATCGAGATGGATTCCTAGGGCGTTTCAGGAGTAGGAAGAGGGGTGTACATTCATTGTTTCTTAATGGCCGATTTTGAAATGACCCAAGTAGTGCATGACCTGATATACTTGTTGACATCCTATCGAAGTTTCCGCCAATAGAAATTTTGTTGCAGCATGACCACTGTCTTTTTTATGCCGAAGTGTCCTTCCACCTGACTATAGTGGGATTTCCAAATCAGATTCGCTCGTTGGCTTGATGGAACACATAGATGGCCCAGATGGCACAATAACCCATCAGGAAGATGAAAATCAGTGACAAATATGTTTGCTCTCAACATCTCGTAGGTGGCAGCGAAGTCGGGATCTCTCTCATAGAGTTGGGGCCATCCATAGTTCTCGTGGCCACAAAAGTTTAACTCCATGGTGAGTCCTGCAACTAGTGGGCGATTGAGGCAATCAATGATGCGATTGGTGCTTCCTATATTATACTTGATGTTGAGATGGAACTGTTGCAAGTATGTGCACCACTTTTGATGGTGGTCATTCTACAATTTTCCCTGAGTCTGCATGAACTGCAATGGCTCATGATCGGTGTGGATGACTGTCTCCTTCCCGAGAATGTAATTCCTCCACTAGCAACATGCTTGCACAATGGAGTACATATATTTGTCATAAGTAGGGTACTTATGGATGACATCTAATAGTGTCTCACTATAATCAGATAAGGGGTGCATGTGTTGAGTGAGAACTGCACCCACAACATAGTCTGAAGCATTTGTCTCGATCTCAAAGGGTTGTTGCAGGTCGAGTAATAAAAGCATTGGGTTGAGCACAAGCTTTGCTTCAAATCATCGAACGCTTGATGTTGTGATAGGAACCACATGAAATTTACCTTACCACCACCCCTGGTCACTTGGATGAGGGCCCATGCAATATGGGAGAATCCGAACACAAACCTGCGATAGAAATTGGCAAGGCCTAAAAATTCCAAAGCTTAGTGAGTGTGTTTGAGGATGGCTAGTCACGAATGACCCAGATCTTATGATGTAGACACCCCTACTCTCCCTCGATGCTGCGCGACCTCCTAGTCTAGGATATTAATCTCCTCGAGCTGGATTAGCTCCTCGAGACCATACTGGTCTAAAACTTAATCAAACACGGGCCATGTTATCACACTCAGGTTTTTCATGGT
>JASDQU011403081.1:19676-31520 GCA_032191745.1 Picea mariana
TGCTAAGGCAATCAACTATGCGATTAGTGATTCATGTTTTATACTTGATGTTGAGGTGGAATTGCTGCAAGTATGTGGACCACTTTTGATGGTGGTCATTCTGCAATTTTTCTTGTGTCTGCATGAACTACAGTGGCTTATGATCAGTGTGGATGATTGTCTACTTCCCAAGAATGTAATTTCTCCACTGGTGGAAGTCTTGTACAATGGAGTACATTTCCTTGTTGTAAGTAGGGTAATTATGGACAGTATCTGACAGTGTCTCACTATGATAGGCCACGGGGTGGCTGTTCTGAGTGAGAACGGTGCCCACAACATTGTTTGAAGCATCTGTCTCAATTTCAAAGGGATGATGCAGGTCTAGTAGTGAAAGTACTAGGGATGAGCACAAGCACTGCTTCAAATCATCGAACGCTTGTTTTTGGGACCAGCCCCATGCAAATTTCACCTTACCACCACCCCTTTTTATTTGGCTGAGGGCCCATGCAATATGGGAGAATCCCAACACGAACCTGCGGTACAAATTGGCAATGCCCAAGAAGCTTCGAAGCTAAGTGAGTGTTGTTGTGGCTGTCCAATCATGGATGACTTGGATCTTGGCTGTATCCACATGTATGCCATGTTGATCAATGATGTATCCCAGGTAATGTACCCTGTCCATGTTGAAGGAGCATTTTTCCAAGTTGGCGTATAGTTTGTGCTGCTACAGGGTGTGTAGAACCTATTGAATATGCTACAAGTGTTTGGCCCAAGTCTTGTTGTAAATTAGAATGTCATCCAGATACACCACTACAAAATTATTGGTGAATGGTCACAGGATATCATCCATCATCCTCATGAAAGTGGATGGAGCATTTGTCAAACCAAAGGGCATGAACAACCATTCAAAAAGGCCTTCCTTTGACTTGAAGGCGGTCTTCCATACATCTGTTTTTTCTATCAGGACCTGGTGGTAGCCAGACTTTAGATCAATCTTACTAAAGTATTTGTCCCCCATGAGTTGATCAAGGAGGTCACTGATTCGGGGAATTGGGTACTAGTTTCTAACTGTGACTTTATTCAAAGCCCAGTAATCAATACAGAGTCACCAAGTTCCATCTTTCTTCTGTACCAGCACGATTGGGCTCTCGCAAGGTGATGAGCTAGGACAGATGTGCCCCTTGTGGATCAGTTCTTGGATCTTTTGCTTGATCTCCTCATTCTCTAACAAAGAGCAGCGATAGACCGGCCCATTGGGAAGTGGTGCACCAGGGGTCAGATGGATGGGGTGTTTGACCTAGCAGTGCAGAGGTACCCCTGTAAGTGAGGAGAAGATATCAGAGTATTCTTCCATGACCTTATGTACTTGCTTTTGGTGTGTGGAGAGGTCAGTCGGCAAAGACCTTGGATGTGGCTTTGATCTCTCTTATTCTAAGAGCGAATCACGAAGAAGACAAACTTTCCCATCTGAGAGATGACATTCCTGCATTGCTTAGCAGAGATCAAGGAAATAACACTAGGTGGGACTGCCTCGGGTATCCTGTACAATTTTCTGTTCAAAGTAATAATAACACTACGAAGCCTAGACTCATATATAGCATGATGTTTCCATATATAAAGGTTGGCCCAAAAGCACATCACAAACTTCGAGAGGAGCAACATCACATAATACCTCGTCTTCGAAGGGCTTGATGTCGTATGAAAGTCGACACTGTTGGCTGATGCGGAGATCGCTTCCTTGGGGGATCCATCCAATGGTGTAGGGTTGTGGGTGCAACATTTTTGGCAGGGAGAGCCGCTTGACGACCTCTGCTGAGATGAGGTTCTTCAAGCTACCTCTATCAACGATGAAGTGCAGCAGGGTGCCTTTTACCCACATCTATGAATGGAAGAGCCTCTCTCCTTCTTCTGGCTCATCTGGTTCACTAGGCTGGAGCTTGGTGGTAGCAACGGTGGAATTGGGTTCTGCGTCAATGATCTGTGTTCCCCTTTCTAGTTCTGGCTCAGAGTCAGAATCCACATCGGATTCAGAGGCTTTCACTTCGGCCACCAACGAATACTTTGAGCGGAAGTCAACAGTGTTATGCCAAGGGCTCTTATGGAAGTCGCACCACTTCCCGGGATCTTTCTTTGTATTTTCGGTGTCCTTCTTTTCTTGCGGCTTGGAATGGTTGTCCTGATACTATCCATATTTTCTCTGTCCTTTGTTCTGTGGGTTGGGGCCACACTTTCCCATCTTTTGTTGTGAGGGGTTCCCAGGCCCAAATTTCCGCGTCTTTTGTTTGAGCTTCTACTCGATTTTGACGGCATATCGGTAGGTCGCACCCAAGGATGAGATGTCCATAAATTCCATTTCGGTCTGGATGTATCTATGTAGAGCATCGCGATACATGAGCACCAGATGTTGCTCCAAATATTTGATACCCAACTTGGTGCGCAAGGTATGGAAGATATTTGTGAAATGGGGCACTGCTTGATCTCTTTCTTGGCGTAGTGTGGTCCATTCGGTATACAGGTCATCATAACTTCTGAAAGGGTAGTATTTTTCCTTAATAACATCGCTAAAGGATTCCCAGGTGGTCGTGACTAAAAATAATAAGGTTTCCTCTATTTCCTTTTGCTCACAGAAAGTTTCCCACCAATCTTTGACATGGGGAACGGCTTTAAGGAGCGCAAAAGTAATATTTTCTCTATTCGAAAAGTTATGGACAGAAAAATACCCTTCTAGTAGATTCAACCACTTGTCTATAGCATCTACGTCTATATGACCTTAAAATATAGGAATATCAAACTTTATTTATACCTTGAAGGGGGCAGCACCTCCATTCAAAGAAGATGCATTGCTTGTTGGTAGTCGCCGAAGGATTTGCACGAAACTATCCATCATCTCATTCCTCTGTTGCATGAGGGCTTCCTCAATCAACAGTTTGAAAGGATCTCCTATCCTGTCATATTTATTTTCTCCTGCCATGAGAGGTCGCTTGGGCGTGTGAGAGCTTCTGTCCTCAAGAGAAACAAGCTCGAGACCCAACTCTTTGTACTCTGACCTCATTAGGGACATGCATTAAGACGACAAGGAGAATACCACTCTGATACCACTGATCCAGATTTTATGAGCAGAGAGAAATGAATACAGATTATTAACAGGTTCTTAACACAAAATAACAGAGATACAATCAAACTGGTTCTCTATTGAATAACGAAATAAGTTGAAACTGTAAAATGCAGTGGAAACAAGCTTGCTGGAATGGTGGCGGCTTATCTTTGAGAAGAGATGTGACGACTGTGCGCATTCACAAGAAGAAGATTACAATGAGGCTTTGAAGGCATTTTTACAATAAGCAAGAATTCCAAAAACCATATACATCCAAAAAACTAACCCTAGGAGATGAAGCGCCAAAAGTCATGTGGGCCCCGTTTGGGTAAGTTAGTACATCAACTTCCCAGGGTCGTAATTTTTCATATGATCTTTGTTTTAGGTGTGTGATAGCCTGTTGGAAAGGTATCATTGAGGAGATTCATTTTGGGGGCTCAATCATGACTTTGACTATCATTGAGGAGCTCAATCCCAAAAAACCTTCATATAGGCCCTCAAAATGGCCCCGGAAGTTAAAACTGCTAAAAATAGTAAATTGCCAAAATTGTCAGAAAATTGTTTTGAACCAGTTGGAAAAGGTGGGTGGCCACCAATATCCATATGGATTAGTGATGGAAGTATTTAACTTCTCATCATATTCATTCACATGTCCTGCAACTCCACATGAATCTTCATACATATGAGGCCTCTCCTTTGCCTGCATTTCATCTGTCAACACCCCTTCCTGATTTGAACTCTCTTCAGAGCTTCTGAGACCTTCAGACAATCTCACCTTTCCCCTACCCACCTGGAAAATTGGGATTCCAGTCCTACCCTCCTGGCATTCCATGAGATCTTGGCTTGATCCCATCTCATCGCCCATCTGGCAATATAATAATTTATCTCTTCCCTCCTGGCAATTCATGAGATCTCTAGCTGATATCATCTCCTCCTCATCACTGAGGTTCCTCCTAATCTCTGGATCACATATGTGAATCACTTTCTCCTCTATGCCATTGAGGTTTTCATCATGCCTCAACCACTTCCTCACTACTTGTTGTTGCCTTCTGGATAACAAAATTTGGACAGGCCACTTTGCTTTCCTCTTTAAAATCCATTCATATGTTCAGTGTACCTTTGCTTCCTGCTGCATCCTCCATGTCAGCCTCTCCATCCCTGCTCTAATCTCCCTGAGCTCTTTTTCTATCTTAGCTTTATTTTTATATTAGTGTTCCTTTTCTTGACCACATCGATGGCCTTCAGTAGCCATTTTCACCCCCTTCTTTCCCTCCTGACAAGTCGCTGCATTATTCTATCACCCATAGCATATCCAAATTTTCCCTACAGCCTATCTCGTTGTCCATTTGTTTCTGCATACGTGAAACCATCATTCAAAAAGCATCGCACTCTGTCTCCTCCTTCACCTATTGTCTACAGGAAAAATTAAGCTTCTGATACCATTTGATGTTATCAGATTACCCCTTCTCAACTTCTCACCTTTGCCTATGATCTGCAGACAAATTTTAAGCTCTGATACCACTTGATGCAGACCCCCGTACTCTCCCTCAGGGTTGCGTGACCTCTCGGTCTAGGATCTTAATATTCACGAGTTGGATTAGCTCCTTGAGACCATACTAGTCTCAAATTGAATCAAACAAAGGCCCTATTATCACCCTCAGGTTTTTCATGGTCATGATTTGTTCATTACCGATTTTTTCATCGATCGATGGTTCATAGTGATTGCGGGGCACCAACGTGCTTGCTCTTTATCAGAGAGCTCTATCTCCATAGTCAGAAAGTTCTCACCCAAATCGATCTAATCTTGATCATTTATCCCCCTTCCCGATGAGATCAACGACATTGGTGAATAGCAGGTCGTGAGCTAGCACATTCCCTAATTTCACCTCCACGCTCCGCAATGATTCCCCACCATCGATCTTCGTTCATAGATCAACAGACACCGTGATTCCTACTTTCTTATCACGTTTTCCAAATCCCAACGCATATGGGTGATATCTCCTTCCACTAGCCCTTCTTTGCATGTGACCTTAGGCTGTGACATGGGGCTTATCCTCCTGGCACTTCACGACTTTGGAACTTTCAATTGGAACCAGATCAACAGTCCTCATCCTACTTCATAACCAATGATCGAGATCTACTTTGGGAATCCGCACTTCGAGAGTTCGGAGTGTTCCAACCTCCACATTCCCTCGGAGTATTTCGTACTCGAAGTTCCAGATCAGGTGCCATGTGTCCACCCAAATCAACGGCTCTAGTCTGCTTTGGGACTTCGGCCTTCGAAAGTCTCAACTTCTCCATGCTCGCTTTCTCCCAGAGCACTTTCACTTGGAGTTCATGATTCTTTGACACATGTCTCCCACAGATCGATGACCACAAGCCACTTCGGCTATTCGGGCTTTGAGAGTTTCAAACTCTCTTCCTTCGCTTTCTCCCATAGTACTTCCACCCAAAATACACAATCTGTTGGTGTGTGTCCTTCTGGATCTGATAACCGTGATCCACTTCAGCTCTTTGGGCTTCCCTTCGGAGTGTTAGGCCTCTGAACTTCCTGATCTCTTGCCACGTGTTCTTCTCAACGGATGGTTGTGATATATTTCAGCCTTCGGGACTTCAAGAGTTTGTCACAATCCACACTTGAAATATCCTGAAGTTACTTTCCTTGAAGTCTCAGATCTGTTGACACATACCTCCTGATGACCAATGACCAGGATCTATTTCGACCTTCGACACCTTGGCGATTTCGCTTTCTCCTTGTCTGCAAAAATTTTGAAGTGCTTCCGCTCCAGATTTGTAGATCTTATGCCACCTATCCCTCTGGATGATGGATGGTCCCTAGCCTCTTAGGAACTTTGACGAATGCTCGCTCATGTGTGCACACTGAGACTTAATTCTCGTGTACTTTTCCCAGATCCAACAATATGGAATGATCCAACTCCCTCATAGACGGATCTTGATGAATAACTCATGAAACCTTCAGAGCTTCACTCTGTTAGAACTAGAAGTCACCTTCAGATGGCATTGAAGGTAAGCCCAGTACCCATCAATTTATATGTCACAGGATGGTTTTAAAGAGGTCAAATGGGCACAGACTCAATGATAATAATGTTCTAACTTAGAAATTGGACCAGCATGCACAAGCATTTGAGTTCTGGAATCAACTTCAGTAAGTAAGTTGGAGTAAGGGTGAATAGAGGGAATACTTTGGTGAGGAGAGTGTAGAGTTCTACTATGGACATCAGGTCTTCAAGCAGCCTAAGGAGGAAAAACTCAAACACAAGATCCTCTTGGATTCAAATTTCAAGGAAACTGAAACAAATTATAACAACACTATAATCAAACATTCATCATAATACAGTTACAACAATTCAAGTGAATCAGTCATTCATGAAGTCTCTCAGTATTAGAGGCAAATAAGATGGAGCAATAAAGATGACTTAGATTAACCAAGATGTCTCAAAAACAAATACATAACCAGAGAACCAATGTTCTTCATAAAAATATTACAATAGCAAGGATCCTAGCTCCACCATTCCACCTTAACAAAATATCAAAACTGCCTATATCTACTAAAATGTTGTAACCACCAGGAATGTGATCAGATCACTTCCTTCAAATCCTTTAGTCAGTGCCTACTCTGTCAATTTGTGCAGACCTCATTATGTTAGACATGAACCAGGCACAGTTATGTGTTTTACAGGAAAAATTTCCCATAAAGAAGCTTCGGATCATAAGTGTGCCTTCATGATTGCTCTCCGCAATGTTTTCCATTTATGGGATGAGGTGAGGTCTCAACTGCTACCCACAATCTTCAATAATTGTCTTCATTGGGATTAAGACTGGGCCTGACACCCATAACTATTCTCAGATGGTGCTAATGACTTTTGCAAGTCCTTCCTGATGCTTCAAGGCAATGAATGGTCTTTGTCTGTGACCAATGCGAGATTTGCAGGTGGTAGTCCGATAGTGCATGTGCAGGGGATGGCCACGCACTGCTCTTGGATAGGATGTTATATGAGCACGTGACTACGGGGCCGCTCATAGGTGGTTTAAATTTAAACTGCTTTTGGGCCCAAAATCCATCCCCCTTCACCACATATCGCTCTTGACTTACCATGGTTTCAATTGCAGGACTGCTCAAGAAAATTATCACCCGAGCATGTTGCGTTCCCACAATGGACTGTGGTCATCGATATCATGATATTGGATGAGGCTTCATGACCAGTGGCTCAAATATTCCCCCTCCAAGTCAATGGATCAGATCTTCCCTTTAAAACTCAATGGCTCATGCTCTCTTTAGTCATTTTTCTCCGTCGCTATACTTCGCGCAAATTTTAAGATTTCAAACGCCCACGAGCCGCTAATATGAACTCCACATGGAATTCCCACCTTTGAAAGTTGAACCTGCCTTAACTTGATTTAGGTCTAGAACGGACCGCTCTGAGTGTCGCGCTTTGAGCCTGTGGTTGTGGCTTGTGTAAATAAATACTTGGATGACTAGATAGGGATTGGGAAAACAGGGAAACTGGGGCACTTTAAACAAAGAGGGGGAAAAACGAAAATGATTTTACAAGTTGAAGAGGAAAATACTTAAGAATTGGTCTGCGAAAGGAGAGAGAGAAGGCAAAACACAGACTTAGGTAGAAACCAAAACCCCACTAGACTCTGACAAGTTTGTGTGATAAAATTTGGCTCCACAGGGGATGGCATGCTCCCTGCGAGCTGCCAAGAACAAGTAGTTCCAGTGCCTTAGCTGTTGGGTTATGGAGTCACTTATAAAAAAAATTCACTGAAGATCGACATGTACACTATTCTACTTATAAAAAGGAAATCAAACACACATGCTTCAGAAAGAGCTTATTTATGTACAATCCTAGGCTAACTGACTTTTACAACATGCTAGGTGAAAGCAAACTTCCACCATAGCCACCCAGATTGTTTGGTAATATAACTCTTCTTCACTTCATTGCAGATGATACATAAAAGTCTAGGGAGGTATGACAGCAGAATGAGAACATGGCTTGGAACACTGACCATACCCCCAAATGATGATAAGGTGAATAATTTTGCAGGCTCCAATGCTTTTGGAAAACACAGCTCCAGATATAGCCCCATAGGGTCACAAAATTTATAATTAGGGGAGCTCAACTGGAAAGAAATTAATTCATGTCCTTCATTGTGGCTCACCTGTCGTTTGCTGTTCTCAGAGTGTACATGTGGGTGGAGAATTGATGCAGGTTGGCTAATACCATGTGATATTTGCTCATTTACAGGTTCTACGCAGGAGAAAAACTGCCCACTTAGCTCCTCCTTTACATGTTGCTTTGTGTCTTCTACGGGTCCAGGATAGCTGATTTCCACCCAATGCTTTTCCTTAATGAATAAAGGAAAATTCTCTATAGTTTGGTCTTGGAAATATTTCATGAAACCATACTCACCTGTGAGTATCAGTGAAATAATTCCATTTGAAAATTTCAGAAAATATGAAGCATATGACTCCATGTATATGGCCACAGGATCATGAATAACATGATAGAAATTTGGCTTCTTTAGAGGACCAGGTTGCTCCTCTGTAAATGTCTCTCTGGTTGCAAATAAATGACTTCCTTGTTCTTTTGAAACAAACTCTTGATCACCAACAATTGTAGTCTCTCCTTCATAAGAATGATCATAAGATAATGGTACAACAGGATTTAAAGCATCACAACTATGATCAGCCAAGAACATATAGTTATCTATGCAATCAACCACTACTTAGTTCTCAAAATGTTCTGAAAACTGATCATAAGATTGATATGCATTCCTTTCCATAGAAAAATCTACAACTATTGAAGGATCTGATTCCAAATGTGAATCACACCCACTTCCTCATTGTTGTTCCAGATCTGAATTATACTCATTGTCCTCTTGCTAGGAATCTAAAACATACTGATAGTCTTCTTGCTTATGCACATGCAATTCTTCAAGAAATGTTTGCATACGAACCTCCCTGCTAGCCCTGATGTTCTCTTCGACTTCTTCAGCATCTTCAAACACGTGTCTTAAGGATGAATATTTCCTTTCTCTCAGGAAAAGGAAAAGATCTAGATGCTGAGCCATGACATAGTACACCATGGTAGCATTCTATATGGGTTTGATCTCCACAAGCATACTATGATAAACATTGTAAAACCTCATGTTGAAGACAGCCAAGGCTTCCTCTTCCCCTCTTCTCAAGGCATTAAACTCAAACCAGTACTGATCAAGGGACTTGTTCTCATCCCAACACTTTAAAAATGCTTGGCATAGCTCGGTCCAGTAGCCAATAGAACCGTCTTCCAGACATCTAAACCACACAGCAACATCTCCAGACAAACAGTGTGAGAACAACCTCATGATAACATCATCATGAACAATCTCAAACTGGTCAACAAATTTCTCAAAGGCCCCCAAGTGCCTCTTGGCTGTAACCTGGTCTTCTCCAGAAAACCAAGGAAGATACTCAAAGGAATAAAGAGGATAAGGATGAAGGTCAAGTGGTAGCCTTGAAGGTTTAAACACCTTGTCTCTAATCTTAGCTAGAAAATAGGTGGGTTGAATATGAGGTTTAACAAGAAGATGGACAGGCTCGAAAATAATAATAGAAGGCAATGAGATATGAGAAGGCTTTGAATCATTTTCAACCCCCTAAAGGCTACAAGGGTGATCAACTTCGAGAGGAAAACCAATACAAATATCACTTTTATGAATAGTTTGAGGTGAAGACACAAGATTGACATCTAAAACACAATAAGAGGGCATGTCTTCTTCTTCCAAGGATGGATAAATAAAGGAAGGCTTATTATCATCTGAATAGACAAAGAAGAGGATAATCCTCTTTATATGTAAAGGGAAAGAGAGAAATGATTTGATAAAGAAAGACATGATTTCATGAAACAAGCTAAAAAACTGATACCTGGTCTTTCCCTTCAGCATGGTCATCTTTCTATCAATAGGGTCCTCCCCAGTGGAGTCTTTGATTGTGGAGTCGTCAGGTGCAAGTTGCAATCTTCAATGGTTCTAAAAATATTAAATTTGAACATTTTTGTGATGAAGTAGAGACGAAGTTTCGTCGGCATAGGGTCATTTACGACCAAGATGTTTTTTTTTTTGTCAAAATCCATTCGTCGGTCTAGCGGCCACACATGGATCTTCGCCAGTCTAGCGATCGAGAAAAGAAACCTATTCACAATAGGGAAAATTTCAGCTACCGATGAATATTAGTCGGTCGAACAACTAATATTAGTCGCAAGAGTGACCAAGACAACCCTAGAAAACTTAGTCAATAAACCACTCTAAGTCAGTAGAATGATGAATATTAGCCGCTAGAGAGACCAAACCTGAAGGTAAAAAGGTCAAACGAAGGAGGATCAGTTAGTCGCTAGAGCGACCAAGTGACCTATTTTATGACCAAATGGCTATACAAGAGACTAACATGTTAGTCACCAGAGAGACCAATGTTGGTGTTTGCGACCAAATGGCAATGCAAGCGACGAACATGTTAGTCGCTAGAGCGACCAATGTTGGGGTTTTTTTTATAAAAAATATATCATTCACACAGGTTCACACAGGAATAGATCAGAGCAACGAGTGTGTGAGGAGAGGATGATTGTATGCCTAAGAAGGCTATTGTAGTTCTCCCTTGAATAAGAAGAAGACCGATAATCATTGCTCGTGGTTTTTTCCTGATTTGGGTTTCCACATAAATCACTGTGTCAAGTGTATGAATGATGTGCTTGGTTTAATGTGTGTTTCATCTTTCTTATTTTATGCTCTCTTATATGCTATGTTTTTCTTCCGCTGCCCAACAAAGGAAATGGTGTTTCTGGTGGGATTATGGTGATGGTGTGGAATGCAGTGAATCAAACAGTAGCAACTCAGGGTATGTTTCTCAACAACACACAAAATATCCCACGAATTGCTCAGTTACACACAAAATTACTTGGCTCTCGAACACAAATTTCAATCGAAAGTTCAATCATATTCAGAAACTCCAACTTTATGTGGTCTCCTCAAATAGCATTGGTTTATTTCAATTCGATTTTGGCAGGAAGAAGTTAAAAACATCAAAGAAGATTTCAAATTGTTGTTGTCATCTCGGACAGTGTATTTTGCAGCCTTTAAGATCTTGAATTTTGAACAGTACCATCAAATTTAGTACCTGGGTGTTGTATCATCGCGTTAAAAGATGAAGAAAATGTGGACAATGGTTGCACATTAAAAGTATTTTCCAGTAAGAAACTTGTTGTTGCAATAGGACGCTAGAAGGGAAGGACAATTTTTTATGGTTTCACAAATATTATGTCACACACTCAAATCCAATTTGTCAAGAGGAATGGTTGGTTCATTATAGGGCATCATTGAGGAGAAACATCATCCAAGAGTGCCAAATCATAGTTGAAAAACAATTATCAGAATGTCAAACAACGCCCAAGTGCTAGTCTAAAGCAGTGAAACAAATAATGCCAAGGGAGTCAGCTCATACAATTTCAATTTTAAAACCAACAAAATTAGCAACCCACTGAGGGAATTCGCAAATTCTCGGGCAATTGCAATTTTTAAATCAATTAAAGAATCACGATTAAATTGAGAACACCAAATTTGTTCTTGAAGTCATTTTCAAGCATAGATGTTGATGAGATTACCAATTTTGTTTTGGGAGCTGACATTGACTGAAAAGGTAGATTGTATGGAAGGGCCTTCTATTAAGGAAATCCTTATTGCAACAGGGATTCAATGTTTTATAAATATGG
>JASDQU011403082.1:55354-66363 GCA_032191745.1 Picea mariana
TTCATATATTCACCTTCATTATTTATTCTTAACCTTTGAAGTTAATGTCTACATTATTTTTCTACAAGGGCCTTGTAGGCCAAAACATTGTCAAACACTTCACTCTTATGTTTTAAGAAGTAAAACCAAGCACATCTAAAAACTTCATAAATGAAAGTGAAGAAATAATTGCACCAAAAAAACAAGATGATCTACAATTGAGATCAGAAGGAAAAACTAGAAGAGACTAGGTGCACTTGTAAAATGAAATAGAAAGAGAATTAACACAGAAAATGTAGAAAGAATTTAAGAGAAATGATAACACAAATAGAATGTTGCATGAATATCAGAAAAATAATAAAACATAGAAAATACTATCATCCTATTCCAAAAGAGAGAAGATCCCTTTACTACTAGTCATGGAAACTTGTTCTTATGGATTATTTGTAGTCACAAAAGAAGTGGTTTCTTTATTTATGCAACTATTTGCCAAACTAGACTAGCGAGAGTTGTTTCTTGAGCAATGGAATGACACATATCCATTCTAAACTAGCATTCTAGAGCACCCTACGTATAATACTAGAGAGAGTTGTTAATAAAACTAATTCATTGGAATACGTCCTTTATTATGTAGCGCTCTACCCAGTAGCACTAGAGAGTGCTATTTACAAACAAAATTGACTCACATACTAACTTGCAAACAAATATTAATGGGATAATTACAATAGAAATTGGGTGTCCTCATGCTGAGTGGTGAAGGAAGGGGGCACACCCTTACTCGTGGCCTAATCTCTAGATATATAAGTGTCTATGCTTCTGACAACAAATTTGGAAACTTACGGTACATTTTTTGAGTAGAGAACCACCGAGATTAACTGGAAAGCTCTACGTTTTTGTTGACTACATATGAAATATATTGCTCATAATGTGTGGGACTTACTTGTGAATCCATAATTTTATCGACAAGTAGAGGAGGCTACAAATATGATATGTTGTTGAAAGGTTGTTGATCTATAACTGCTTCTTCGAGAAGAGGAGAATAAGAAAAATTCATATCATTAAAATTTAACACATCATCTGTGTCAGGTTGTGCGAGAAACTAGACAATACACATTCTTTCCAATGTCTTCCAACACTGTGTATGGACCACATGTGAAACTTATGATGGAAACCTTTGAAAAACAATTATGCTAGAGAAGCGAGATGTGATTACTTGGTTGGAATGACATGGGGTGTGATTCTTATCATGGCACTTTCTGGCACATTATTGGGAGGATTTCAAAGCAAATGCAACCTCACTGTGGAACTGATTTTTATTGTCAAGGAAACATTGTGATTATTTTTTTCACTATTGGTGATTTTTAGAGTCTGAGGAAGTGATAGTTAGAGAAATATCTAAGGGACTAAGGAGATGAAAACAAAGGAACACACCAAAGGGTGAGAAATTGGCGGAAGAGTGGGTGGCTCAATTGTAGCTATATTAGATAATATGCAAATTGAAATCCCACTATTTGTTTTAAAAAAAATAACTACGAAGATAATGAACCAGAGTTCAATTAACAACCTTTGTTTTCCCATCTGTCTGTAGGTGGAATGTAGTGGAGAAATGGAGATAACAAACCAAAAATGAACAAATATTGTGCCAAAAAATGTTGAGGAAGCGAGAGTCTCGATTAGACATGATACTACTGGGCAGTCCAAAGTGTTTCCAAATATGTTGAAGAACAAAACAATAATTTGTGCAGCATAACTGATTTCATGGCATGGGATGAAGAGCGCCATTTTAGCATATGACTACACTAATGTCATTGTTCTTGTGAAGAGTAATTTCTAGACCACTTAAAAATTCCATGGAAATAGATTCTCATCGACATGGTGGTATGGGTAATGGCTGGTAAATTGCATACTTGTGGTTAGATGACTTACTTTGTGAACATAATGAACAAGCTTGGATGAATTTCTCCACCCGCTTCAACAAAGTGGGCCAATATAAGTGGTGCTATATGTTGTGAACGGTATTCACCATCCCAAAATGGTCTTCACATGAAGAGGCATGTACATCCCTAATAACAATAAGGTGAACCTCACATAGGGGAACACACGAGTGGTTCATTTTTTCTASATGGAAAAATGTTTCATTATAGACAATTCATTCTACTTGAGATAACCCTTTGGGAACTAATCGGGCCTTGTGTCTTTCAATACTTCCACATGATGTATACATAATTATATAGACCCACTTACATCTGACAAGTTTTCTTTCTTTCAAAAGAGGTACAAGATGACAAGCATCCTTCTCTCTTAAGGAGAGATACTCTTCATTCATTGTTGTATCACAAACTACATGGATTGAAGCTTCTACAAATTTATTTTCATCATGAGTCTTTGAAACTTGATCCAAAAGAGAAGAGGTCCCTAAGACTATCAATGCATCTAATGTTGATTTGAAGGATCATCGATAAGATCACCAACTACTTCTCATGTTGAACAGATGCATCTATGAAGTTATGGTGCTAGTGCAGGTTCGTGTTAATTGGACTTATATAGAGGAAGGTGAGTAGAAATAAGTGGATTTCCATCCTCATTTTCATCATCTGAGCAAGAGGAAACTAGAATAGGAATAGAAGAGGGTGAAAATGTTGAATATGGATCGAAAGTTGAAGAAGACATAAAGAATGAATTAGGGTCCTGGGATGAAAGATTTTGATTAAATATAACATATATTATAATAATAATTTCTTTGGAATGATTTTGAAAACGTTTGTAACCTTTTACCTCTTCCTAATATCCAACAAAAATACACTTCTCTCTTCTAGGTTGTAAATCTTTCATTTTCTCATCAAGAATGTGAACCCACGCTACACTCCCAAATACACATAAGTGACTTACATTTGGATTAATTTTATTACATATTATTCTAGTGTCATATTTTCTAGAGCCTTAGTAGGAGTGCACTTTACTATGTAATTTGCATAATTAATGGATTCCATCCAATTATTATGACTTAATCCCTTAGATTAGATCATACAATTATCCCTTTCTTTTAATGCACCATTCTTTCTCTCAACAACAACATTTGTTTATGGTGTATATGGAAGAGTGTCTTGCATTTGGATGCCCTATGAAGTGCAATAACTTTTAAAGTTTTTGTTCACATATTCACCTCCATTACTTGTTCTTAACCTTTGAAGTTATTGTCTAAATTATTCTTCTACAATGTCCTTGTAGGCCAAAAAATTGTCAAACTCTTTGCTCTTAAGTTTTAAGAAGTAAACCCAAGTGCATAAGAAAAAACATGAATGAAAGTTAACTAATAATTGCACCATAAAAAATAAGGTGATCTGGAGTTGAGAGAAGAAGGAAAAACTGAAAGAGACTAGGTGGATAGGTAAAATGAAATAACGAGAGAATTCACGCAAAAAATGTAGAAAGCATGTAAGTGAAATGATAACATAGAGAAAATGTAGCAAGAATATAAGAGAAATGATAACACATAGAAAATACCATCCTATTCCAAAAGAGAGGGGATCCCTTTATTACTTAACATGGAGACTTGTTCCTATGGATTATTTGTAGTTACAAAAGAAGTTGTTGCCTTATTTATGCAACTCTCCTCCCAACTAGACTAGTGAGAGTTGTTTTATGAGAAATGGAATAACACACATACATTATAAACTAGAATTATAAATATCCTTGCATATAAGAATAGAGATGGTTGTAAAGAAAATAAATTCACTGGCATAGTGCCTTTATTATGTATCTCTCTACCAAGTAGCACTCGAGACTTCTATTTACAAACAAAACTATATTGACTTGCAAAAAAAGATTAATGGATTTATTACAATAGAAACTGGGTGTCCTCATGTTGAGTGGTGAAGTAAAGGGGCACTCCCTTCCTGGTGGCCTAATTCTTCCCTCTATAGATATAGAAGTGTCTCTACTTCTGACAACAAATTTGGAAACTTACCGAGAATATCATCGTTCCATTTCTTCAACGCTTGCACTACAGTGTAGAATTCCTTATCGTATGTGGTGTAATTAATCTTTGTTGTGTCAATGTTGAATGGTATGCCACCATGTGATGTCCCTTTTTAGGTATGTCTCAAATAGAGAATTGAGAGAATTTTGTCTCAAGATCTTAAAGGTTTTCTCTACCTCCTGTAATCATAGACATGGTGCATAACATAATGTTTGAGTTAACATCTCAAAATGGCATTGAGCTTATGCATACCATTGAAACATAGCTTGATTATATAATTGATGCAACAGATGAGTCAACTGGGGAAATTAGATACAAAATTCCTGTAAAAAATAATGATGGTCATAAATATTTTCAGCATTTGTGCATTGGAGGGCGCTCACTAGTTAGCTAATGCTTGGACCTGAGAGGAATCTAGGTGCACCATTTTTCTTTCAAATATGAATCCTAGATATTGGAATGAGATTTTCCCAAACAATTATTTATTTTTATTAAGTTGAAGATTATGTGCCCACAGTAATTCAAGCACATTACATACATGTTGAAGATGTTCTTCTCAAGACCCCCTGAAAATTAATATGTCATCAAGATAAATCACTACAAACTTACCCAAATGAGGTCAGAAGATGTCATTAATTGACCTCATGAACATTGTTGGTGCATTGGTCAGTTAGAATGGCATGAACATCCATTAATAAAGACTCAACTTGGTCTTGAATGTTGTTTTCCAGATGTGGGTGTGATGCATGCACACTTGATGATATACGCATATCAAATCCATCTTGCTGAAGAAGCAGACACCTTTTGTGTTGTCCAAAAACTCCTCAATCCAAGGTAAGGGATATCAATTTTTATTGGTGGATTTGTTAAGGGATCGCTAATAGGTAACTAAATTTCACTCAATAGTCTTCTTTTTGGGAATAATAAATGTAGGAAAGGCATAGGGGGAGGAGGACGGTTGAATATGGTCAGATTTTAATAGCTAGACAATTTGGTGTTTGAATTTTGTATCCTCTTAGGGCAGAAGGTGATATGTTCATGAATTTATCAAGGAGGTGACGAGTGGTGGGAAGTTGCAAGCACTAAACTAAGTATTGGAACATGAAATAATTTTTGGAAGTGGATGGGGAAGCAGTTGAAGCTTGAGAATGAGAAGGACAATATTTGGCAGACTTAGAGTGGATTTGAGGATAGGGGATTCAAGGATTCACCTCATGTTTTATGGTCAAGGCCCATAGGAAGGCCTTTTCCAAGGAGTGGATCTCGAATAAATCAACTTCATCACATGGAGAATTAATAAACCATAATTTAATTTTATAATTATGACAAATGACTAATAATGCATAGTAATGAAACACACGTTTACCTAATGACACATTATACAGTGTTAATCTTAACTAACTCCTAAGTGTCATACTATCCTAACATCCCTCCTTAAGAACAACCTGGGATAGGATCGAAGGATTTTCAAGGGGGGACACAATATGAGAAGGGGGAATTCGAGCTTATCCCCACTTAATGACAACTTATTGAACTTATAACATAGATCAAACTTTCAAAAATATTTCCTTTGTACGAGCCTCTTTGAAAATCTTTGCACCTTGATATTCTATAGGGAAAAATAACACATCAATAGCTCGATCATGAATGATATTTTTGATGAAGTGCATGTGCATATTGATTTGTATGTTGTGTTGATGTTGAAATATATCTTTGGTGAGATTGATGGAACTCTGATTGTCACAAAAGAGGGTGGTTGGATGCTACTGCTAGAATCCAAACTCTGAAAGGATATATCAAAGCCACAAGGCTTCTTGAGTTGTATTAACCATTTCTCAGTATTCAACTTCTATTGAAGAAAGAACAATAGACTATTATTTCTTATAATCCCAAGTGATAGGTCCTGTGCTAAGGCTAAAAACATAACCTTTAGTAGACTTCTAATCATGAGGGTATCTCGCGTAATATGTATCAGTGAAACCAACAAACAAAGGAGTCCCCCCTAAGATGTAATGTATCTCAATATTAATTGTACCCATAACATATTTATGTATCCTTTTAGTTGTTTTCCAATGTATTTCCTAGGGTATTTGTGTATACAGGAAAAAAAGACCAACAACAAAGGAAATATTAAGACGAGCATGGGTTAAATATAAGAGACTATCAACTGACTGATGATTTGAAGTGGAATCAAGTTCAAGAGAAGTACATGTGACACCAATTTTAACTCCATACTCAAAGGGAAAAGTGGTTGGGTTTGAATCTTTCATGTGAAAGTGACAAAGAAGGGCACATGCATACTTAGATTGGGAAAGAAAAATTTCTTCTTTGGTTTGAAAAATTTGGAGGCCAATGAAATAATGCAAATAACCTAAGTTGGTCATTTAAAATTTCTTCTTAGGGCTGATTTTAACATTGTTTAAAAGTTTTGGGTCACTACATGTGAGGATAAGGTCATCAACATGAAGAAAAATGATTACAAGATGATTTGTACTTTCCTAGTATAGACATTAGGGTTAGAATGACATCTACAAAAGATGGTATAAAGAAACAAATTGTCCATTCTAGCATACAAAGATTGAGGAGCTTGTTTAATACCATAAAGAAATTTCTTAAGGAAACATACAAGGCTAGATTTATTCTAGACATTGCCAAGAGGTTGTTTCATTTGTATTTCTTCTTGCAAATACCCATGCAAGAAGGTAGAGTTAACATCCATGTGATGGAACTCCCATTTATGTGAGGCAACGAGGGCTAGAACAAGGCATATGAAATTCATTTTCTCAACATGGGAAAATGTTTCATTATAGTCAATTCATTTTACATGAGATAACCCTTTGTGAACTAATCAGGCCTTGTGTCTTTCAACACTTTCATATGATGTATAAATAATAATATAGACCCACTTACATATGAAAAGTTTTCTTTTTTTCAAAAGAGGTATAAGATCACAAGCATCCTTCCCCATTAAGAAGAGATACTCTTCATTCATTGTTGTATCCAAATCTAGATGGCTTCAATCATCTGCAAATTTCTCTGCATCATGATTCTCTGAAACTTGATCCAGAAGAGAAGAGGCTCAATAGGACTATCAGCGCATCCGATGTTGATTTGAAGGATCATCAAAAAGTGATGGTGCTAGTGCAGGTTCACATTAATTGGACACATCGAGAGGAATGTGAATAGGAATAGGTGGATTTCCAACCTCATTGTCATCATCTCACGTAGAGGAAACTAGAATAGGAACATAAGATGGTGCAAATGTTGAAGATGGCTCGAAAGAAGAAGAATACATAAACAATGAATTAGCCTCCTAGGATAAGAGATTTTCATTAAATATAACATCTCTTCTAATAAAAATTTCATTGCAATGATGTTGAACACATTTTTAACCTTTGACGTCTCCATAATATCCAACAAAAAATACACTTCTCATTTTTAGGCTATAAATCCTTAAGTGAATTACATTTGGATTAATTTTATTCCATGATTATCCTAGTGCCAATTTTTTTAGAGACTTGGTCGTAGTGCTCTTTCATATGTAATTTGCACAATTAATGGCTTCCAACCAATAATTATGACTTAATCCCTTAGATTAGATCATACTATTAGCCATTTCTTTTAATGCATCCATGTAGTGATGGTGCTAGTGCAGGTTCATGCTCATGTTGAACAAATGCATTTATGCTCATCTTGAACAGATGCATCTATGAAGTGATGGTGCTAGTGCAGGTTCATGTTAATTGGACTTATATAGAGGAAGGTGAGTAGGAATAAGTGGATTTATTTCATCATCTGAGGAAGAGGAAACTAGAATAGGAATAAAAGAGGATGAAAATGTTGAATATGGATCGAAAGTTGAAGAAGACATAAACAATGAATTAGGGTATGAAAGATTTTGATTAAATATAGCATATCTTATAATAATAATTTCTTTGGAATGATGTTGAAAAAGTTTGTAAACTTTTACCTCTTCCTAATATCCAACAAAAATACACTTCTCTCTTTTAGGATGTAAATCTTTCATTTTCTCATCAAGAATTTGAACCCACGCTACACTCCCAAATACACATAAGTGACTTACATTTGGATTAATTTTATTACATATTATTTTAGTGTCATATTTTTTAAAGACTTTGTGGGATTGAACTTCACTATGTAATTTGCACAATTAATGGCTTCCACCCAATAATTATGACTTAATCCCTTAGATTAGATCATATAATTAGCCATTTCTTTTAATGCACCATTCTTTCTCTCAACAACACCATTTGTTTATGGTTTTTATGGAAGACTGTGTTGTATTTGGATGCCCTATGCAGTGCAATAACTTGTAAAGTTTTTGTTCACATATTCACCTCCATTATTTGTTCTTAACCTTTTAAGTTAATGTCTATATTATTTTTCTACAAGGTCCTTGTAGGACAAAAAATTGTCAAACACTTTGCTCTTAAGTTTTAAGAAGTAAACCCAAGTGCATCAAAAAAATTCATCAATGAAAGTGAAGAAATAATTGAACCATAAAAAACAAGGTGATCTGGAGTTGAGAGAAGAAGGAAAAACTCGAAGAGATTAGGTGCATAGGTAAAATCGTATAGCAAGAGAATTCACACAAAGAATGTAGAAAACATGTAAGAGAAATGATAACATAGAGAAAATGTAGCAAGAATATAAGAGAAATGATAACACATAGAAAATACCATCCTATTTCAAAAGAGAGGGAATCCCTTTATTACTAAACATGGAGACTTGTTCCTATGGATTATTTGTAGTTACAAAAGAAGTTGTTGCTTCAATTATGCAACTCTCTACCCAGCTACACTAGCGACAGTTATTTCATGAGAAATGGAATAACACACATACATTCTAAACTAGAATTCTATATATCTTTGCGTATAAGAATAGAGACGGTTGTTAATAAAACAATTTCACTGGCATAGTTCCTTTATTATGTAGCTCTCCACCAAGTAGCACCTGAGACTGCTATTTACAAACAAAACTATATTGAGATGCAATAAAAGATTAATGGATTTATTACAATAGAAATTGGGTGTCGTCATGTTGAGTGGTGAAGGAAAGGGGCACACCATTCTTGGTGGCCTAATTTATCCCTCTATTGATAAAGAAGTGTCTCTGCTTCTGACAACAAATTTGGAAACTTACTCTACACTATCTGAGCAGACAACCACTTGGCTTGAGTGGGAAGCTCTACCTTTTTTTTGACTACATATGAAATATATTGTTCATAATGTTTGGGCCTTACTTGTGAATCCATGATTTAATTGACAAGGAAAGGAGGCTACAAATATGAGATGTTGTTTAATGGTTGTTGATTTGTATGTATGTCAGATTGTGCGGGAAAATATACGATATACATTTTTTCCAATTCCTTCTAACACATTGTATCGACAATATTAGATCATGTGCAACTGATGATGGAAACCTTTGAAAAAACATTATTGGAGGAGTGATATCTCATTTGGATTGAGAGGGGGTGTCCTACTTATCATGGTGCTTTCTGGGACATTCTTGGGTGGCTTTCAAAGCAGTTGCAACCTGACTATGGAATTGAGTTATATTGTCAAGGAAACATTGTGCTTCTTGTTGTCACTATTGGTGATTTGTACAGTCTGACGAAGTGATAGTTAGAGCCATCTCTGAGCACACAAGGGGTGAGAACCAAGGAACACACCAAATGGTGAGAAACTGGTGGAGGAGTGGGTGGCTCCATTGTAGTTGTATTGGATAATATGAAAATAGGAATCTCGCTATTTGTTTTTCAAAAAATAACTATGAAGAGAATGAAATAGATTTTGATTGAAAACCTTGTTTTTCCCATCGATCTACATGTGGAATATAGTGGATAACTATAGATAACAACCCAAAAATGACCAAAGAGTGTGCCAGAAAGTTTTCAGGAAGTCAGAGTCTCTATTATATATGATACTATTAGGCAGTCCAAAGTTTTTCCAAATATGTTGGAAGAATAGATCGATAATCTTTGCAGCATAACTAATTTTATGGCATGGGATGAAGAGTGTCATCTTAGAGAAATTTTAGAGGACTACCCAAATGGAATTGTTCTTATGAACACCGGTCGGAGGATCACTTAAAAATTCCATGGAAATGGATTCCCATCAACATGATGGTATGGGCAATGGCTGCTAAATCCCATGCTTGTTGTTAGATGGATTAGTTTGTGAACAGAATGAGTAGGACCAGATGAATTTCTCCACCCGCTTCAACAAAGTGGGACAATAGAAGTGGTTCTCTAACTTCTTAATCATCTTCATCATCCCAAAATGGTCTTTTCATGAAGAGTAATGTACCTCCCTAATAATAATAAGGTGATCTTCTCATTCAGGAACACACAACTGGTTGATTTTATATAGCCAACCTTGATCAAGTGTGTAGTGTAGGAAGGTTGCTTGTTTAATAACTATGGGTTGTTGCAAAAATGTTGAAAATTCCCCAAAGCATGAATACATGGCATACATTTCCATAAGGGTGTCACAGGCTACACATCGCACCTTTAAGATGTGCATGACCTGAAGGGGTGGTCTACTCAACAATTCTGCTATTTTGTTAGTGACCCCTATTTGTATTTAATAATGAGGTGAAATTGTTAAATTTATTTTTCCCACTCAAAATGACGTTGTTCTTCAATCTTACTTTGAGAAATTTGAAAAATGAGACAATGATGGTTGCTTTGAAGAATAGTCTCTTTACCCATAATATAGTCATTCCATTGCTTCAACGCTTGCACCAAAATGTAGAAGTTCTTATCGTATGTGGTGTAATTAATATGTGTTGTGTTAGTGTCTCTGAATGGTACGCCACCATGTAACGTCCATTTTTAAGTATGTCCCAAATAGAGAATTGAGAGGAATAACATAATGCTTTGTAAATAACATCTCAAAATGGCATTGAGCTTATGCATCCCATTGAAACTTAGCTTAATTATATAGTTGATGCAAAGGAGTCAACTAGGAAAAATTGGATACAAAATTCCTATAAAAAAAATGATGTCCATAAATATTTTCAGCATCTG
>JASDQU011403083.1:64819-83246 GCA_032191745.1 Picea mariana
CAAGTATAAGGAAAGCATACAAGTGTTACAATCTAAGATTAAACAAAGTTGTGGAAAGCATCAACGTAACAATTGATGAAACAGGCATACCAGAATCAAAGAAAGAAGAAAACAAATCAATGGAACAACTTTTTGAAGAAGAAGATGAAAAAGAAGAAGAAGAGGAAGATGAAGAGAATCCGACAGAAGTAGAAGAGAAAGTTCATCAAGTATCTCCAAAGACACCTAGCAAACGAGTACAGAAGAATCATCCTTCAGATCAGATTATCGGAAACAAAGATGCAGGAGTTGAGACTAGAAGAAAAATCCGTTCACCAGAACAAACACACCTAGCACTCTTATCTACAATTGAACCAAAATGTTTTGAAGAAGCTAGCAAGGATGAATTTTGGAATAAGGCCATGGATGAAGAATTGGATCAAATAGAGAAAAATGACACTTGGGAATTGGTTCCAAGACCAAAGAATAAGAATGTGATTGGCACAAAATGGGTTTTTAGGAATAAATTGAATGAAGATGGACAGGTTGCAAGGAACAAATCTAGATTGGTATGTAAAGGATATGCACAGATTGAAGGAATCGACTTTGAAGAGACATATGCCCCAATTTCCAGAATGGAAGCAATCCATTTGTTTTTAGCTTATGCATGCTCCAAAAATGTTAAAGTATATCAGATGGATGCAAAATCAGCTTTTCTGAAAGGGGAACTTGAAGAAGAAGTCTACATTGAACAACCAGAAGGATTTCAGTTGTCAAAGAACACAGACTATGTGTGTAAATTAAAGAAGGCCTTGTATGGTCTAAAACAGGCTCCTAGAGCATGGTACTCCAGACTGGATAAGTATCTGCAGCAGGCAGGGTTCAGAAAAGGAAGTGCAGACAACAACCTCTACATCAAGGTAAGTCAAGGTAATATTTTATTAATTGAAGTTTATGTTGATGATATTATTTTTGGTAGTGATGATGACAGGTTAAGCCAGAAATTTGCAAAAGACATGCAGAGTGAATTTGAAATGTCATTACTTGGAGAACTTTCCTTCTTTCTGGGACTTCAGATACGTCAAAGCAACCAAGGAATTTTTATTTCTCAAACCAAGTATATCAGAGAAATGCTAAAGAGGTTCGGAATGGAAGATTGCAAACCAGTTATCACTCCCATGCAAACCAGTTGTAAGTTGAGCAAAGATGATGATTCAAAGTTTACAGATCAGAGGCAATATAGGTCAATGATTGGCAGCCTACTATATGTGACATCATCTAGACCAGATGTAATGCAGGCAGTTGGACAGGTGGCACGATTTCAAGTAGCACCAAAGGAATCACATGTATTAGCAGTAAAGAGGATATTCAGATATCTCAAAGGAGCATAAGATTTTGGATTATGGTATCCAAAAGGAAAAGATCTATCACTTATGGCCTACACAGATGCAGATTGGGCAGGTTGTATTGATGACCACCGAAGCACCAATGGAGCAGCATTCTACTTAGGTGAGTGTTTGGTATCATGGCTAAGCAAGAAACAATCATCGGTATCTCTATCTACAGTCGAGGCAGAGTATATTGCAGCAGCAGCATGTTGTACACAGGTTTTTTGGATGAAACAAACTTTGACAGATATACAGGTTGAGTATGATGAGCCCATTCCAATATATTGTGATAATACAAGTGCCATCAGTATCTCAAAAAACCCGATGATGCACTCCAAGACTAAACACATTCCAATCAAGTATCACTTTCTACGGGAATAGGTTCCAGAAAAGAGCATCAGAGTTGAGTATGTGGGCACAAAAGAACAAGTGGCAAACATCTTTACAAAACCACTTCCACGGGAAGCCTTTGAACATCTTCTCCAAAGACTTGGAGTTATTTCTACTCCAAAAATGAATTCTTTTTGAATGCTTATCTTATATGTCTTAGATGTACATGAGGAAGCACCATAAGAGGACAGTCTGTCAGGGGGAGCAGCGCCGGATGGAAAGATACCTTTGCCATTGGTGACAAAGGGGGAGAGATTTATCAGATGCAGAGGACAGAGGCATGGTTTCAGGGGGAGCATGAGTGATATGATTTCAGTGTTGCATCAGAGTTTTGCCATCAATGCCAAAGGGGGAGATTGTTGATTAAGGTTGGTTGTCATTGATGTCAACCCTTGAAGAAAGACCCATAGCACAAAGGTTTGGGTAATGGAACCAATAGTGTTTGATGTAAATATGACTCATTATTGTTTTGTCACGGTTGATAAGAAGTAAATATGGATGAACTCCAAAGTGGTCCCCTTATGGTGAAAGTCCTCACGGGAAGACGCTTTGTGGAGTAAGAGAACCCATGCTTAATTGTGGAATAATGAGATGAAGGAAAGTGAATTTGTCAGGGAAAATATCCTAGATGGATATTTCTTGTCATGTCATTTCCGGTGGTATGTGGAATGTCACATAATTCCTCACAGTTAGAGAGTTATGGCCATGAGAAGTTGGAGACCCCAGGTTTGGGTAATGGACCCAAGTTTGTTTGATGGGTAACGGTATGAGTTATGATATATTTTTAGATAATACTATTCTATATGGATAGTACATGTCATTCCATTTTTAGTGGTATGTAGAATGTCACATAACTCCTCACGGTTTGAGAGTTATGGCCTTACGAAGTTGAAGGACCCTCATATGTCATCTAGAAGCCCCAAAAGGTCAAAGTAATCAAATTGGTTTAAGAGATTTTAAAAGGTAAATAATAAAGTGAAGTGATGAGTGTATTATAATTCAAAGTGAATACAAAATAAATTATTTCAATAATAATTTTAATGGAGAAATTAGAAGTGGACCCAACCCTAAAATAAGGAAAGTGGGGCCAAGTGACCTAGAAGATGTTTTTAAGGAAGCTACTTGGAGAGTATAAATAAGAGGCAAGGCTCTATCATTTGAAACACACTTGAGAATATTGAAAATCTATAGGTGTCTGAGGTTTACAAATGATATCTAAGCCGAAATTCTGAGGAAAGTGAAGAAAAGAAGGCCGAAATGCAAGGAAGGATAAATTCTTTTGATGGTGCTTTCTAAGGTATGTTATTTTTCAGGTCATCTCACCATTTTCGCTATAACTTATTTTCTATAATGATTCAGATTCTGAAATTTCTATGCAAGTGAGAAAACATATCCAAGTATCTTTGGTTAAAAATTTAGCTTGTGGGTCATTGTATTTTGGGAGTTACACTCTGTGAAAAATAGGGTTTGTGGCCAGTCCTGAAACAAATCAAAATCAGGTGTTTCGGGTAAAAACGTCATAACTTCTTCATAACAGATCCAAATTCAGTGATACCAAATGTGTTGATTAGGGTACAGTCTTTAGTATGCTGTGTAACATTTTTAGATCATTTCATCAAATATTTTGTGCGGGGAACGCTCTACAAGGTCGATCTCTAGAATAATCCAGAATTCAGCAAGGTTTGTCATTTTTGCTATAACTCCTTTTCTGAGAGGTTCCAAGTAGTGCCACTTGGAGGAATTGCATAAAAAACACTAAAGAATATTTTGTATCAGTTTAATAGCTTTATACATTACAGGTTCAAAGTTATGATTACTTCAAGTTAGGGTTGTTGACTAATCCAAAACTAGGCATGTGAGACTAAAGAAAAGTTTGATGAAAATGCTAGTATCTTGTTTTGAAAGTTAAGGAACGTTTGCAGGAATGTGATCATATACACCAGGTCTATTACAGAGCTACAAAGCGTATTTGGATGATAAAATTGATGAGGGCTTTTGGTTGTGGCACATGTTGAGTACATGGTTGAGACAAGTAGTTGATGAGTTGACACATACATGAAGTGTATAGTTGATGATGTTGGTAAATATTGATGATTCATAGTTTATGAGTAGTTGAAACATGATTGGAACATACTTGGTACATGGTTGGATGCACTTGGTTATGGTACAGGTTGATTACAGGTTGGTGCATGGTTGATGCAATTGTTTATGGTACAGGTTGATTACAGGTTGGTGCATGGTTGATGCACTTGTTTATGGTACAGGTTGATGCATGGTTGATGCATGATTCAGATTTATTGGTACAGGTTTACAGCGGTATATCTCACAGTGATAGTGTGACAGTGGTTCCATCATTCTACTTCTACTTCAGGGTGGTAGGATGGGGCAAGGACAGGTGGTTGTAGCCACCTTTCGGTTGTAGCCGGAGAACATTGGGGGTTGTAGCCTCCTTCTGGTTGTAGCCAGAGATTTGGGGAGTTGGAGCTTCCCTCAGGTTGTAGCCTGATAAACTAGGATGTTGGAGCCTTCTTCCAGTTGCAGCTGAAAACAAAGGAAATTGGTGCTTCCAATGAATGTAATTATTCAAGACATATAAGAAAAAGCATTCCATGGTTTTCTCCCGATTTGGGTTCCCACGTAAAACACTGGTGTACTGTGCATGTGTGTGATTGTTTATTTATTACTTCTCATTATTGGATAATAATTATACATTGATATAACATTTGAAGAAAAAGGATTATAATTACGTTATTACTGATTCACCCCCCCTCTCAGTAATCCAACACTAATATCGTCCTCCATGATCGTTGCCTCTAACTGTGGATTATTAGTGCGCATATTTTTCCTTGTTGAATGTTTTTTTGGAGAAACCTTCCTCTTCTGTGGTGTGACTATTCCAGTAGGGGGGTCTTGACGTAGTGTAGCTTCGCCTCCTCCTTGTTCTTATTCTTTATCCCCTCATCCTTTTCCATCTGCTTCATCTCCTCCGAGAGAGCGAGCGAGATAGACCCATTATCTTCAGAAGCATCATCCTCCTCATTGCTCTCTATATCCTATATTTTCTCATGCTTTTTCTTCTTCTTTGTCCCACTGGACTGTTCGACATGCTCAACTTGGGTGACTAGGGGGCTTCCAATGGTGTCGGTGTCGGACAGTTCTGCATCATCGATCGGTACAAGGAACTCCTCTCGCCATTCCTTTGTGATCCGATC
The DNA here is from genome assembly GCA_032191745.1 of Picea mariana. Lineage (NCBI taxonomy): Eukaryota > Viridiplantae > Streptophyta > Pinopsida > Pinales > Pinaceae > Picea > Picea mariana. The sequence goes on from JASDQU011403083.1 coordinate 69,789, forward strand.
CATGTCTTCATCTGTCAGTTTGTAATATGATTGTAGTTATTCCTTGCTCTCATCTCTACGCGCAGTGATATAGATGAAATGCAAATCTGCACAGAACTTTTTTATTCATTTGTACTGGTGCAGGGTGCATGGTGTCATGCATTGAAATGACTCAATGACAACCTTTAGTTATTGGTAGTATGCATGAAACACGACATTGGACTGCCACTGCTTCGTCATATCATTGGTGTACGACAAGGTTGAAAACCTAGTAGCCAACGGCTCCAATGGTTCGATCTCTGGGAAGGTGGCTCCTTCAGGCATTTTCCAAGCGACAAATGTGATCAAAGTGATCAGCCAACTGTAGTGGAATTTGTATCCCAAATCCTGGGCTTCGTGGAAGTCTTTCTCGAGTTCATTGACGAGGTAGCTCACCCAGTTCATCTGCATGCCCTCCACACATTTTCCTACGAGTTCCACCACAAACCCAGTGACCTATGTGGGGCGGATCTTTCTTATGAGCTTTCCAGCTATGAGTTGGCAAGCGAGGTGCACTGCGCCATCCTATATAAAGGCTACCTTCTAGCATCACTTTCCTTTTTCAACTTCGTCGTAAGCTTCATTGATGTGTTGGGCCAGGAAGTGGTCTGATGCCTTCCCTGGATAAAAATGTTGAGGGTCAGGTCACTTCATGCTTAAGCCCGTAATCTAGTGGATCAACATTGGATCCACGGTAATCCTTCGGTCGAGCCACAGGTATCCGCCATCATAGCATGACAAGAGGATTTTAACGCAAGCATTAACCTCCTGGTGGCGACCAAAATGGGGAATCATCATCACATTTATCACGGTGGACTACGCTAGTCCCTTAATCCATGGATGCGATATGATGTGAGGCTTCTTCCCAGTTGACTTCGTCAAGTAGTGGTGGGGAATTAGCAAAGAATAGTTCTTTCTGTCACCTAGATTGAAATCGTTATTCTTCAGTAGTGGGATCTATTCTAGATTACTTCCAACTACACGTATTCCCTTCAAAATGTATGTGGTGATCGAGGTGTACTCATAATATCGTGGGATGTTGTCACGGTTAACGATGCCAGCCAAGGGTGGAATATAATCTGGTAGGATGGATAGGATCTGCTTCGCATTAGCCAGATCACCGCGGTTCTTACTTCATTTCTTAGTCGTAGGGTTAACATGGCCAGAACATCGTCTAGTCGAAGGGGAAGCATTCAATCCCCTAGTTGACGACACCTGGACTCCTTCAGATATCAGTTTGTTGGCCATTAGCTTCCTTAGGACTTCCTCGACAGGCTTCTCTAACTCACTAGGTTTGCCCGACATTCAAACTTTTAAATAGACAGGTCGGGGTAGACGAATCGATAGGCGGGGTAGACAAACGGATGGCGAGGTCTAGCTTCAGATAACGCAGCTCGACAATTAGACAATTCTTTGTTAGATCAGTTAATCACAGGTGGAAAAAAGTGGTCCCGGCGCAGTGACCAACGAGTTAAATAAGCGGGGCACTGTAACGGATTCTTCCAACGGCCAGGAATGCTTCCATCAATGTGAATTTGTATGTTATGGCACGGTCTCAATGTTCCAAAAGCATTCCATCAGCCCATAAATGTGTTTTCTATTCGTTCAGGGGCGTCGTTCTAATGGTTGAGGCGCCTCCAACAGTCATATAGCTTCGCCAGGGCAAAGTCACATTCTGCACAGTTCTGTTGTTCCAGTGACGTTCAAATCCTATGAGCCTGCCTTCTGCGAGGTTCCAGTCTGTGAAGTCTTCCATATTTTCTCTATAGTTTCTTGCAGCTTTTCCAACTTAGCTTTCTTTTTATTGAGATTCCTTTCCTTCTTTCCTATGATCTGAGTCTCTCTAATTGTTTATAGAATCCTCTTTCCATTCTTATTATTATCTTCCTTTGCCACAGTGGCTTCGCACTGTTGAGGTGCCTTCACAGAGTCTGAAGTTAATATCCCTTCTCTTAATAATTCCTGGGTGAATATACTTATTTCTTGCATAGATAGGTTCTCCAATCCTTCTTGCATTCTTTCAACTTTGACAGCTAATTCTCTTTCTTTATGTTCCTCCTACGTTGTTACTTTATTCTGTTGCTTCGACTTATCCTCTCGTTCTTCTATTAGTCAATCTATTTTTATATATATGAAATCCCTTAGTTCTTGTTTTTTTCTTTTATGTAGCTTCTTCCTCTACTTTTCTTCTGATCTGATCCTTCTCAATCCAAGGCTTACCTAACAAAAGTGGGAAAGGGGCGTTTTCCCCAACAAACTTAATGACTTCAAATTCTTCTTCAGTCGATGTTCTAGGAACAATAATAGGTACATTAGTAACTCTTCCACATAGGGTTATCATATTTCCTTTAAACAATCCTATCCTTCCCAATGAAGGTACCATAGTAGGATTTCCCAAAATTTCCCAAGTTTCTTCTGTCATAATATTTACTTGGTTTCCTCATCCAAGACATAGTCTATGTCGAAGTCTTCTATTCTTTCACTTTTGCGTTGTTTTACTTTCAGGATCTCTGGTAAACTGACATATTCATGAACATTCATCATTTATTTCAACTGTACTAATGTAGTCTAAACTTTCTCTGATTCTTTCTTTTTATGACTTTCTAACATGCCTTTAGTCTCTTGAATTTCTTCATAGTTTTCTTGTCTCATGTTCATTCGTTCAACTTTAGCAATCATCCTTGGAAAATCCTCAACCTCGTGACCAACAATCTTACATCAAAGACAAGTAGGACATGTGCCAAGGCATTCCTTAGTGAGATGTCTCAGTCTTCTCCAATTATAGCACAGTTTCAATCCTCTTTTTCTTTTAAACGTTCCCCAACCTCTTCTGTACTGCGCACTAGGGTCACAGTGTTGGACCTGCAATCTGAAAAAATTCTTTCTAGGTTCCTACATCCACTTATTAATCCAAAAACTCTTTCTATGCATAGGAATGACATATATTTCTTCATTTCTATTAAATTTACTCATATCAACTCTTTCTTCTAACTGCTCCCTATCCTTCAGACTAGGACAAAACTTATTAAACATGCTTAAATTCATTATTTCGAAACAAAACAAAAAAAATCACTTATATTACTCTTATTAAAGCACAAAGCTTTACCTCTTTTAAGATATTACCTCTTTTCTTCAAATCGGATTTCTCTCTTAGCACAAATCTTTGCAAGTCAAGTAGAGTATTGTGCACTACAGTAGCAGATCTACACATGAAGATTCTCTTTTCTTCACTTCAGTTCCCAGCAATCACAATTTCAGGTCCCGAAAATGAAACCATTTGTTGGCACAGGGGCAGACCCAGGGTTCAATGCTTAATAGCGCACCAAAAAAACCTCAAATATCGACCCTTTCGGCAACACCTGCGAAGCAGGCAAGGTCTCACCTAAGGTAGAAGCAAGGGGGGTTACAGGACGCAGGTGTCTGTAACCTAGTTGGGACACAGATATATGATAATAACACTTCGTAGAGTACAAATGAAAATATACCCAGTAACAAATGACAATATACCCAGTAACAAATGACAACATACCCATAGCACTTAGCATCATAAGTTAGATCTAACATCCATTCATCCTTAACACAAGTAAATCACTAAGCAACATCAGATCTATCTATCATACATAATAACAAAGGAACTGAGCAGATTCATAACATAAACAACAAAGCACAAAGAAAACCAAAGACAAAAGATATACGTGGTTCACCCCAGTGCAGGGCTACGTCCACCAACCGCTTCCCTTCTTTATTATTCTTCAATCTCTTACATTCAGTTTCTCTTGTGTACTAAGCCACAGAGCCAAGCTTCGCACTAGACCGGAGATCTGTGCACTAAGCACCAGATCCTCCTTCCCAAAACTAGGTCAAGGCACAAATCCAACTTCTCTATTGAGCACAGAGCCTTACATACACATTTTGTTGCACAAAGCAACTCAAAACTACTTGCACTTAGCTACCAAGACTTCACTTGTCTTTCTTATCTACTTCTACCATACATTCTTACTTATTTATACGTTTACAATCCCTTACAATAAGGCCTATTCATGGGTAAACCCCATGGGCCGACATCCCATAACCCATTACAAAAACCCTACATAACCCCTTACAAAGATCGCAAAACAAGTGAGATCCATGATCTCAGCTCCGCCTGGGCACTCCATCTTCGACCATTGCGTCGAAGTCCAAAAGGTGGTCCAAACCTGACCAAGGTTTCCTCAAAACTTGATCGAGGGCCAACATCCATTAAAGAAGGTATTGTGTAAAACATACAACTAGGTGTAAATTGTTCAACTCATGAAGTTGAAATTTATACCGCCTTGTTTAAAGAATTTCACAACATCTTTTCTTGGAGTTACGAAGAAATGTCAGGGATCGATCCATCGATAGTTGTGCATGAAATCAAAACTTACCCAGGAGTTAAACATGTGAGACAGAAACTTCCCCTGGTTCATTTTATTTTATATGAAATATAACTCCCTCATTTTAATTATATGATATTTTAATTATTTATTATGTTTTGCTTTGTATGTTTTTTAATTATTTTTAAACTTTGATTTATATCATATTTTAAAATATTTTAGTATTGTGTTTTTTAATATGTATTTTATAAATTTATTTTTTGATGATATATATATCTCTATAATGTTTATATTTTCTTAATGTTTTTTAATGTTTATATTTTAACCCCGGATGGGGTGCCACCTGGAGAAAGCACGCGAACATCAGGCACAGAGTAGCTGGGGGAGTTAATAACCTCGACTGCCAGCCCCTACACATCCATTCCTCCATGGCTTACACCATGAGAGGATTTATGGTAGTGCGTATGGCTGGGCATTCGGGCAAGCAAACCAGCTAGGCTAGGCATACTAGGAGGATGCAGTGGTCTTCTCAAGCATCAATGGCAGATTGATCCGGATTGTTTTTGGCACGAAATGCGAGCGGAGATATAATAAATAAATGCACAGAGATATCGCAGATATTCAATAAGACAACATAAATGTATCAGAGATGCAACCATAAACACAGATATACAGTAATACTCGATTTCTATTAACGAAAGGAATGTACAGAGACTGTAAAAATACAAAGTGAAAGACTCGCTAGAATGGTGGTAGCTTATCTTCGAGAAGAGATGTGACGGCTACTCGCATTCGCAAGAAGATGGTTATAATGAGGCTCTAAAGGCATTTTTACAATAAAAAGGAATGCCAAAAACCATAGACATCCAAAAACCTAACCCTAGGAGATGAAGCGCCAAAAGTCATGTGGACCCCGTTTGGGTAAGTGAGTACATCAACTTCTCAAGGTCGTAATTTTTGCATACGATCTCCGTTTTAGGCGTGTGATAGATCGTTGGAAAGGTATTGTCGAGGAGATTCATTTTGGGGAATAAATTATTCTTTTGGATATCATTGAGAACATATATATAGAAAAACATTTATTTGGGCCCTCAAAATGGCCCTAGAAATTAAAAACTGCTAAAAATAGTAAATTGCCAAAATTGCCAGAAAATTGTTTTGAGCTAGTCGAAAAAGGTGGGTGGCCATAGATATCCACTTAGATCAATCCTCCCTCCTTAAGAAGCAATGTTCTCCATTGCATTGAGTTCCTGGGGGAGAAGGAAAGGCATTTGTTGAATCTGCATCTTGGTGAGCTGCTTGCCTTGCTGGAGACGTCGCGTTGCTCAGCTTGTGGAAGTTTGTCACAAACCTGTTGAGGCTGAGGCTGTTCAACAAGTCGGGATACATGAGAGGATGATGTGCAGAAGGAATCTTTGTGCTTTGTTGCAACCTTTTCGACTTTGTTATGTTTGACAGAAGGTGCTTAGGGTGAGGTTGTAGTGGTTGCATTGTCCTTCTGTTCTCCTTTTGAATAGATTGTGAAGAAGCTAAATTTTCCTTGAAGGGTTGGATTTCGTATGACAATCGACATTGTTGGCTGACATGGATATCTCCTCCTTGGTGAAGCCACTCGATGTTGTATGGTTGTAGGTGTGGTGTTGTCAACAATCCCAATTGTTTGACGACCTCTGCTGAGATGAGGTTCTTCTGGCTTCTGCTATCAATAATAAAATGCAGCGGGGTCCCATTCACCCACATCTGTGAATGAAAAAGGTGATTCCCCTCTTCAGGATCTGTTGGTTCTTCTAGTTGAATTGTTGCGGTCGTGACAATAGCAGTGGGGTCTGCGTCAATGATCTGTCCTTTACCATTATTTTCAGAATCAGATTCTGAATCAGGGTTCGGCTCTTTGTCTTTGATCTCGGCCACCAATGACTATTTTGAGCGACATTCATTGGTGTTATGCCAGGGGCTTTTGTGGAACTCGCACCATTTTCCGGTGTTCTTCTTTGTTTTCCCGTGAACCTTCTTTTGCTATGTCTTGGACTGGTTTTCGGGAGACTGTTTGTTAGGGATGTCTTTGTCATACTTTGGTTGTTGCGGATTTGCAGACCCGAACTCCCATTTGTTCTGGTGCTTAAATTTCTGCTCGATTTTAATGACATATCGATAAGTAGCACCGAGTGAAGAGATATCCAGAAAATACATTTTAGTTTGGATGTATCTGTGTAGATCCCCACGTATTTTAGAACCAAATGTCGTTCGGAGTCTTTGATACCCAACTTGGTGCACAAGATATGGAAGGTATTGGTGAACTTCAGAACTGCTTGGCCCCTCTCTTGTTGCAGTGTGTTCCATCTCATGTACTGGTCCTCATAGTTTCCAACAGGATAATACTGTTCCTTTACTGCATCCACAAAAATCCCCAAGTGGGCTCGACCCCAATATCCACCTGGATCACAGATGCAATGGTCACTTCATGATTCAATGGAGATAAGAGAGGCAGGCAGGTATTTTATCAGGAGCCTTACTTAATTCTTCTCCTCACCTGGTGCACCCTCCCGACTGAGTTCCTCGACTCCCACAACAATTATCAAGTTTTTTCTCATTACGACCTCGGCACTAGAGGTATCTTCCCCGAACACCTCAGCTCCATTTCTCCTCAAGGCTTCTCTATCTCCCTCCTTCACTCGTTTCACCTCTCCTCAACCTCCCTCTCCCCCCTCCACCACCCTCATCCCCCCCTAGCATGACCCAAGAACGTGGAAAATCTAAGAGGGGTTCCTGCAACAGCGTCACCCTCTCTCGAAGCAACAGGCTCACCCCCTCTCAAAGGGCATTCATCGCCTAATTTTCCAGTCCACGACACACCACCCAGAGATTAAAATCAACTCCCCTCCATGGAGCCTCTCTAGTAAAATTGGAGATCGTCGTCCCCACTGCTCATCACCCCACATCTCCCCCTTCGCTCCACAGGTTGTGTAAGGTAAAAGAGGAGGTGCCACCCTTGGGTGCGCGCCCTCCTCTAACCACCAAGCTCCTGGCCCCTCCCATATTAAACCAGGTGACCCCTATTATGGAGATGGTAGCTGCCAAGTAGAGGAGGAGATCCCTCCAAGAAGGCAGCTGGAGATTCAAGCAGGAACAACCAAATACACTACCACATAGGCCGACAGTGCAACGGGCAAGGAGGACGAAGACCAGACACAACATTTCGCCAATCGCCTCATGGAGGATCACCTCAACCTCCTCTTCAAGATTAGACAGAAGCAAGAGGACCTAGTGCACTCTCCACGAATCCTCGGCCAACAAATGGACATCCTGTTCGAGGCACTCTCGGATGCTCCTGTGCATGCCAAATTCTCGACTTGCAGTTAGCAGTTCACTCCAGATTACAACATACATGGTCAACCCGGCCCGACCACGGATTAAAGCTTCGAGGTTTCAGTTTTTTTCTATCCAATTTAGTTGCAGAAACGTCGGCCTAGATCTCTTTTCTTATTATATTTACGTAGTCTCAGTCATGGCAGATCTGCTTACATATTGTGTAAGACGAAAGCGGTAGTATTGGGTCTGTATATTTTTTCTTACGCAGACACACTGCAATTTTGGTGTCAATTGTAATTTTGGTGTAAAAACTCAGAAGAACATGTCATTGCCTGAACATCAAGTAGCCACCTATGCCGGTTTCCCTCTTGTGGCAGCACAGGTGGCTGGCACTTGTCTCTGTATGGCTCACGGTTGATATTAATACAAGGCTCTACTTTTATTTACAAAAAAAAATGTTTATATTTTAATATTTTTAAGTTTAATTTTTCTTGATTTGTTTTTTATGGTTTTAAAATAAAATCATTATTTTTTGGTTTTTTTTTTTTAAATTTGGGTTTTTAACATTGATTTTTTTATTTTTACTTAGTTTGTTTTTAGTGTTTTGAATAAAAAATTAAGATTTTGTAATTTTTTTACGATTTTTTAAAGGGGAAAGGTAAGGGTGGAGAAAGAGGAGGTAGGGTGATTTTATTTGCAATAATATCAATTTCTTAGGTGACGGTTTAAAAATGTTACAATTTTAAGCTTACAAAAAAACAAGTTTACACTGCTAACACATTTTTTCAATTCAAGGGTTGATTTTAAGATTTTGGTTGTGATGCCCTGGATGGGGTGACACGTAGCCCAGGGGAAGCCACACAACCCCCTCACAGAACTTAACATAAATATGACCGACTTCCATCCCAATGCCTATTCTTGGATGGAGGATGACCATAAACACTCGTAGAGGGAAGGAGGACAACTCCCTCGCGCAGGATTAATGGTGGTCTCAACGATTAATTGAAGGAGGGTGACGTTTGGATACAAGAGGTAGCAAAGCGATCATATCCACCCCTTGGTTAATTATATATCTCGTCCATGGCATTCACCATTTCGCCTCAGTTCTTTGTCTCCTCGCTCTGCTTGGGAATTTGGTTCTAGTCCAGTTGGTTCTCTCTGGCCTCATTCGTAGATGTCTTCGACCTTCAGGATCCACCATGCCGAGAGAGAGAGGAAAACCCATGTGAGGTCCTACCTGGTACTGTTGCGTTGCAAGGCAGAGACGCCTGCACAATTTGGAGAGGGCTCTATCCATAGCCTGGACTCAACTAACTGTGTGGCCACATACACCTCCAATAACCTTCGTGGAGGAGGAATTCTCCGAGGAACCAATTCAGGTTCAACCAGATTCCCTCCTCTACATGGTCCTATATGCCCATGACATCCCCAGCGCCAGCGTTGTTTCTACAGATCCAGTGGCGGGCATGAATGGTGCCTCTTTCATTATTCAGAAGAAACTCCCCATGACGGATTGTCGGGCTAAGCCTCCCCTGTTGAACCCAATTGTGAATTGCGACTAGACTCCACACAGCCTCTTCAGCCTGGAGTAGCTGGAGATTATTTTTGTAATTAGAGGCTATATGATGGAGAAACTCCACCAGCACACCCTCATTAGTAGTTAGATCGACATGTTTTTCGACGCCTTCTCGAACACGCCATCCAAGCAGAGGTTCCCGACCTGCAAGCAGCCCTACATGCTCAAACCAAGAGATGGTTCCCTTCACAGTGGCTCTCTGAATGGCAAGTTCCATTGTTCTCATAGCCCCTTTAATGTTTAATTCTGCACAGTTCTTTGAGCCTCACCTGCACGGTGATGGATTTCTCTTCTTGTCAACCAAGTTTGGTACTCTGTTCAGTTTTTTTCCTAGTTTTAATTTTCAGATTTTGTCAGTATGTCTAGTATGCCCAGACATATTTTTCAGCACTACCAACCGCCACCTACTCTGGTTTCCACAAAATGGCGGAGCAAGTGGTGGTTTCTCTTTTCGGCCGAAAGCACAATTGGTTGCCACATGTTTCATTTTCCACTAGTTTGGCAGAACAGGTGGCATGCCGGTGACATATATAATTTTTGTACAATGACAGCGCATTAATACGGAAATACCCTTTTTTTAATTTACAAAAAAATAATATTTTGGTTGTGATGGTACTTATTGTTAAGGTTGTGGTTTCAAATTAGTTGTAATTTTAACCTCCCATAAAAAAAAGGGTGTTGCTTGGAGCACCGCTTTTTAATTTTAGTGTTGATTTTAATATTTTGCTTGTAATGGTACCAGTTGTTAAGCCCGTGGTTTTAAACAAGTTGTAATCTTAGCTCCGGAAAAAAAAAGGGTGCTAGCACCAATTTTCAAAATGGAGGTAGAAACAACTATTAAATGTGATCTATAAAAAAATGAGAACCCTGGAAAGTTCTTTTTAGGTTGGTAATTCACAATTTTAATCACCTTGAAAAAAAGGGGTGCTACCAGTAGCACCATTTTTTGAAATGAGGGTAAAAAATGTGACCTCTAAAAAATGAGAACTTTAGAGATTTCTCATTAAGTTGGTCACTTTGTTATATACCATCTAATATTGACCAGATACATCAAAGAACAATAAATTGTCAATACAAAGTGGAATCAACCAACTCATACTCAGAATCATTCAACTTCTTCAAGTTGGTTTCCATAGGGGTAGACATAGGCCTGGAATCTATCATCTCAAATCTCCTCAAGATATCCACTGCATATTTTCCCTGTCCTAGGAAAATATGACCTATCCTTTTCCACACCTTCAATCCCATATTGTAATGCATAAACCCAATGTCCTTCATCAAGAAATCTGAAGCAAGATCTTGCTTGCATCCCTCGATGAGCTTCTCTATCCCAATAAGAAATATATCATCCACATACAATACAAGAATGAGAGGATCCTCACCAACCAAAATGTAATAAGTGTTGGAGTCTTCCTCACTCTTCTCAAATCCCATCTGTTGCAAGTAGTTATCGATCCTCAAATACCAAGATCTGGGAGCTTGCTTGAGCCCATACAATGCTTTCTTCAACCTGCACACATGGGACTCTCTCCCATGCACCTCAAAGCCCTGAGGAAACTCAATGTACACCTCTTCTTCAATGATATCATTCAGAAATGTGGTCTTTACATCCATCTGATGTATCATCCACCCCATCTCTGCAGCAATGGAAATGATTTTACTTATAGAAGTGTACCTCTCAACTAGTGCGAAGGTCTCTTCATAATCAATTCCCTCTATATGTGAGAACCCTCTTGCCACAAACCTCGCTTTGTATTTCTCCACACTTCCATTTCCCACATGTTTGATCTTATAGATCCACTTCGAATTGACCACATATTTTCCCTATGGTCTCAGCATTATATCCCATACATCATTCTTCATGATGGAGGAATATTCCTCCACCATGCCATCCCAAAACGCCTCTCACTTTGAAGCCCCTTCAAAGATAGAAGTCTCGGAATCAATAATGTCGCACATGAGTGCCATATAACTAGAATACTTCTGCAATGGCCTAGTCTCCCTAAAAATCTTCTTAGGATCCTCCACATGCTCCTGAGCATATTTCAAGGTATTTTGAAGCCATATTGACCTCTTCTTCTTTGAAGTAATAGTGGTATTATATCTGGAAGGAGCCTCCTTCTCCTCCTGCTAATATGAAGACTGAGGATATGTAGATATCTCCTCAACCTTCAGAGCCTCCCGCTCCTCTGTCTCTATTGGAGGTGAATCATGTGACCTCATAAAGGCTCTATCCTCCTCAAAATTTTTTTACTCAGTGTAGAAATATAAATATGATAGGTCTTTGAAGTCTCATTGTACCCAACTAATATGTATTTTTTTGTAGTGGGCTCTAGCTTCGTCCTCTTCTATGAATGGACATGAGAATATGTAAGACACCCAAAAATCTGAAGGTGTCTAATCTCAAGCTTTCTTCCAATGAAAGCCTCATCAAGAGTCTTTCTCCCCAACACCTTATGAGGACTCTTGTTATGTGTGTAGACTAACGTATTACATGCCTCTAACCATAGAAACATAGGTATATCTTGGTCATGTAGAATAGCCTTTGTAGCCCCAATGATGGCCATGTTCTTTCTTTTTGCAACCCCATTATGTTGTGGGTTGTGAGGAACTGTCAGCTCCCTCTTGATTCATGTCTATGTACAGAATCTCTTGAAATCATTGGAGGTATACTCACCCCCATCGTCATATCTCAACACCTTAATATTCATTCCTATATGATTTTCCACAAGAACCTTAAACTCTTGAAATAGACTGAAGACCTCATCCTTGTTCTTCATGAAGTAGATCTGGGTCTTCCTGGAGAAATCATATATAAACATTACATATTAATGACATCCACTCGAGCACACAACTGACATCGTCCCACACACATCTGAGTGTATTAGATCCTAGATCCCCTTGGATCTGTTGTCATTGCCTATAAATGTAGTTTTGGAATACTTCTTGAGTGCACACCCCTTGCACACACCCTGATTCTCCACACTGAACTTTTGTAAACCTATCACGATATCCTTCAGCACATTAAAATCCCCATGGTGCAAGTGTTTCATCCTCCTGTTCCATAACTCACAGAGGTCAATGTTACTGTTGTGAATCAATGCTTGAGTTGGCTGAAACATGAGCCTATATAGCTTCTCTTGACTGATCCCAACCACCTTAGTTGTCTTGGAACTGGATCCTCTAGGATGAATGTATACCTTTCCATCTTGAAAAACAATCTCATACTCACTATCCTCTATGGTTGAAATTGAGATCAGGTTTTTTCCAACTCTGGAACATACAACAAGTTCTTTATTTTCATTGATTATTGAGACTCCCTCTGAAATGATATTGTTCCTCAGCCAAATACTTTGATTGTGGAGTCATCTCCAAGCTCAATATCAATATCTACATCACCCTTTGATAGATCTTTGAAGTACTCTTGTACTCCCATCATATGACTGGAAGCACCACTATCAATGTGTTAAGAACCAAATATCAATATAGCATAGATAAACCTGAGAAAAAGTACTCAACGCCTTGAAAAGAGATAATTTCAGATAATAAGCCTCTTCGAGGGGGCAACCTCCTTTTACCCCACTTAAATGTTCAAGTACACGATGATTCCAAATGAAAATGTCTCCTTGGTATATATAGGAGACTAGGAGGTATAATTACAACTAATGGCCTAAAGCCGACATAAATAAAATAACATTATTAATATAATATGCCCCAATTAAGGGGTAATGAGCCAATATTAGGGCTTAGCATTCCCCTCCCCTTGAGACAAGTGTTGTCTGCAACGCTTGAGTAACTCTAGATTCTTTTGTATAAAAGACTTATCTTCCCAAGTGGAATCTTCGGCCGATAGTTTCTTCCATTTAATGAGATACTCTGAAATGGATCTATTCCTCAGCTGGCGAATTTTTGTGTCAGTGATGGCTTCAGGCTCCAATATGATTTTTCCTTCCTCGTCAAGTTCTGGCAATATAGTTTGAACTGGGATCTTGTCACCTATAACCTTCTTTAAGCATGAAACATGGAAAACTGGGTGTACTCGTGAAGATGCAGGCAACTCCAATTTGTATTCCATAGTACCAATCTTTTGCAACACCTTATAAGGGCCATAGTACTTTGGTGATAATTTATTATCCTTCTTGGATTGCTTGAGGGACATCTCTTTGTATGGTTGTAGTCTTAAAAATACCCAATCCCCTA
>JASDQU011403083.1:84739-111368 GCA_032191745.1 Picea mariana
GGCCATAACTCTCTAACCGTGAGGAATTATGTGACATTCCACATACCACCGGAAATGACATGACAAGAACTATCCATCTAGGATATTTTCCCTGACAAATTCACTTTCCTTCATCTCATTATTCCACAATTAAGCATGGGTTCTCTTACTCCACAAAGCGTCTTCCCCTGAGGGCTTTCACCATAAGGGGACCACTTTGGAGTTCATCCATATTTACTTCTTATCAACCATGACAAAACAATAATGAGTCATATTTACATCAAACACTATTGGGTTCATTACCCAAACCTTTGTGCTATGGGTCTTTCTTCAAGGGTTGACATCAATGACAACCAACCTTAATAAACAATCTCCCCCTTTGGCATTGATGGCAACACTCTGATGCAACACTGAAATCATATCACTCATGCTCCCCCTGAAACCATGCCTTTGTCCTTTGCATATGATAAATCTCTCCCCCTTTGTCATCAATGGAAAAGGTATCTTTCCATCCGGGGTTGCTCCCCCTGACAGACCTGTCATCATAAGTGGGATTTGTAAGGGGTTATGTAGGGTTTTTGTAATGGGTTATGGGATGTCGGCCCATGGGGTTTAACCATGATTAGGCATTATTGTAAGGGATTGTAAAAGTATAAATAAGTAAGAATGTATGGTAGAAGTAGATAAGAAAGACAAACGCAGTCTTGGTAGCTAAGTGCAAGTAGTTTTGAGTTGCTTTGTGCAACAAAATGTGTATGTAAGGCTCTGTGCTTGATAGAGAAGTTGGATCTGTGCCTTGACCTAGTTTTGGGAAGGAGGATCTGGTGCTTAGTGTGCATATCTCCGGTCTAGTGCGAAGCTTGGCTCTATGGCTTAGTGCACAAGAGAAACTGAATGTAAAAGATTGAAGAATAATAAAGAAGGCGAAGTGGTTGGTGGATGTAGCCCCACACTAGGGTGAACCATTTATATCTTGTGTCTTTGGTTTTCTTTGTGCATTGTTGTTTATGTGATGAATCTACTCAGTGCCTTTGTTATTATGTATTATAGATAGATCTGATGTTTCTTAGTTCTTTACTTGTGTTAAGGATGAATGGATGCTAGATATAACTTATGATGCTAAGTGCTATGGGTATATTGTCATTTGTTACTGCGTTGATCTATCCTTGGGTATGTTTTGCAATGTTAATTAAGCTAATGAACCAATGCATGTTGTTCCTAAGTGTTAATAGAGTACTCTGAGAAGTGTTATTATCACAGATCTATGTCCCATCTTGGTTACAGACACCCGCGTCCTGTAACCCCCCCTACTTCTACCTCGGGTGAGACCTCGCCTGCTTCGCAGGTGTTGTTGAAAGGGCCAGTAGCCAGGTTTTTGTTGGTCCACTGTTAAGTGTTGAACCCTGAGTCTTCCCCTGTGCCAACAATGGATATGTTGATAGTAATCGTGGAAGAGATGTTTCCCAAATTTCCCTCAAAGATGGTATCCTGAGTGAGTATTGGATATTGGGGGGAGTCAACGATATCACTAGGAAATATAGAGAAAATATCTTTTTCTATGTTGTCCAAAATGGGAAGAAAGGACGAATGATGGTGGTTGTCATCCCATGGTTCCTCCTCGATACTAAAAATTTCCATAATAGATTCATCTAATGGAAAAATATGTAGGATGTAATCGAAAGTAGAGGATAGGGAATCTAACCAATATGGAAACAAATACATAGTAGATGCCAACAGATGTTGGTCGTCCAGTGAAGGAGAGGTAGACTAGATGGCATCATATTCATCCTTTGCAAGACTAAGTGGCATATTGTCACCTAGTGCATCAAATTCTAAGGGACTAGGCACGATCCATGGATCAAACGATTCTAAGGATTGGCGTGCCATAGTCAAAATCATGTTAACCATTGCGATGTGTTGCGTAGTGGGAGGAAGAGGAGTAGGAAAATTACCCATGAGCTAAGAGTCTTTCAAGAGACCTACTCCAACGCTTTCATAAGTGATTTTTGAGTCTCCTAGAAAAAGGAATGTTGTTGGTTGTTTGAGTGAAAGCGCCGGGGGTGCAATAATCTAACTGATCGATGGTCACAATTTTACCTTGATGAGGGAATTGGATGCATCGAAAAACTGATGAAGCGATGATAATCATAGCATAGAACCAACTTCTCCCTAGAAACAAGTTATAATCAAGGGGAGCATCGACTACTTCAACATATACAAAAACAATTTCTCCTCCCAATTGAATGGCTAAGGATTGTAATAATCCATGAGGACGGAAACCTCTTCCACCAAATGCTCGTAACATGGTGGGATATTGATTAAGACCAGGTGATTTAAGGATTTTCCAACAAGCCAAGGACATGAAACATGTGGATGCCCCCTCGTCCAAGATCGTGTGATGAATATGTTGATTATGGACAATGACATCGATTTGGAAAGCAAGTTGGTGAGATAGTCGTGATTTAAAACTATTCAGGTTGAACGTGATATTGTTGGATGAATTGATATCTATAGCTCCGATGGATACTAAAAGATTCCTACATTGGCTAAGGCAGTGTTGTAGAACTTCAAGAGCCGACATAGTGCAAGGTGCTTAAGCCAAATCTTTAATGATGTTGTAGTTTTGAGCAACACAGGAGTTAGGATTAAAGGTCGACTTTTGAATTATGCTCTTAGGTGGGCGTAAGATAGATTCAAGGTTAGTTTTCTCAATCTGGAGTGGTCCAGATGAAGGAGTAACGGTAGTGGGTGGTGGATCCGATGTGGTACCATTAGTTACTTTTTCCTTATCAGGTTTACCTGGAGGTGTGTCATATGTCATAGTACGAGTGGTCAAATCTATCCCATTAAACATGTAAATGTGTGCACTCGATGAAGCTTTCTCATTAGGAGGATGATTTGGGCTACCTCCTATCGGAGGCTATTGGCATAGGGGTTGATCCATGGTTCAACGCTACAACAATGCACCAAAAAAACCCTAACTACCGACCTTTTCGGCAACACCTGCGAAGCAGATGAAGTCTCACCCGAGGTAGAGGCAGGGGTGGTTGCAAGGCTCAGGTGTCTGCAACCTTAGCTGGGACACAAATCTGTGATTATAACACTTAGCAATCACCTAGCATAAATTATTCATCAATATTCAACCCTTATGATACTTCGTAGATAGCACAGAGCATCACAGTATGTACTTAGATCTAAGATAATTCAACACTTAGCCACAACATGATAGATTAGATTCGGCAGATCAAGCACTAAGCATATTACATACCAGATCTAACATTTATTCATATCTCAGAAGCACAAAGCATAAATAGATCTATCTAAACACATCAAAGCACTTAGCAAGGGAAGAGACAAACACATTAGGTTGAGGCACAGAGAAAAACACACAGATTTACCATGGTTTACCCCCACCCTGGGGCTACGTCCACAAAGTATTCTTATTTATTAGCTCCAGTTAATTAGGTTACAACACAGAGTCACCAAAAACTCTTATGCGCACAGGACATAAGATTTGTGCAGCTCACTAGATTCTTCTTCCTTGCGTTGTAGCACAAAGCCTTCTATAATCTCTATAATAACTTTCACTTAGCTCTGTAACCCTTTTACAGTCATGCACAAAGAACTACTAGCACTTAGCTTACATTACATGGATGGGATAGTGTCCCCTTACTTACTTTTCCTAGACATCTATTTATACATTACAAAAGTGGGCCGACATCCCTTTCCTAAAACATTATCCCCACAAACCCAAAAAGGACTTAGAAAGGGGTCTAGCTTCCAAAATTTCCACTTCGTGTTGTGCTCCATCTTTGACAAGCTGTCGAAGTCCCAAAAATGGTCAAATATGACCAAGTGTTCCTCAAAACTTGGTCAAGGGCCAACAGGCCCCCAACACTCACCTGTGACTCGTCCCGAGTCACTCAGGTCTGGGTAACTTTGCCTTAAAGGTCTCGAGCTTGGATCGAGCTGCTTCAACTTGTCTCTGTGCTACTGCTTTTTTCTCAACAAATTCCTTAACAACCGCTTCACTGATAGGTCCTTCCAATTGCTTCTTGACTGTAACAACTACTTGTTCTAGTAGTGTTCCTTGACCTTCAATTTCTTCAAACAATAGGTAGGCTACCTCCTGTCTCGGCTATAGTTTCTGGGTGACTTCCATCACTCTGTTCTGAGTGGTAAGAACGAGTTGTTGGGTAGTGCGCTGTTCCTGGGATCTATTCATCCTCTTGATGGGTGACAGGAGATTGAGCTGCACCTGTACTATATCTGTGTGCTGCTTTGCTTCCTGGAGTTGGGACTCTAGTTTCTTCAACTCTGGGTCTTCAGATAGTTGTTCATATATCTGCGTGCTTCTACTACTTAGTTGTTTACATTCTACAGAAAGTGTTTTAATATCTTGATTGCGTTTTGAGCATTCAATTCTCGCTGGTCGCGCACTTCTTGTGGAGTCTGTGGTATGGTCTGAAGCTCTAATTCCATGACCCTTTGTTGAAGCTGCTGAATAACTTCAGGCAACTTCATCACTTGGCACTCTATGGGCTCTTCGACCTTCTACTCTAATCCAGTCACAGAGAGAAATGATCTGTTGGCTGCTTCTTCAATTCCTATCTTCTTTGCGAGAAACTGCTCTTTCTCTTTTTGGATCTTCGCTCTGTCTTCTTCAAATTTTGCTTGGAGAGCATTATTCTCTTGTTGCACAGCTTGGCATTGTTCAATAATTTCCTCCTGTGCTTTTTTTAGGGCCTAAGTGGCCTGCGCTTTTTCTTCTTGAGCATGTTGAAGGCGTACATCGACTGTATTAGCAATCTTGTAGAGATGAACTGATTCATCTCCCACTTCTGTTGTTCCTTCTGGCAGAGGTGCAGTAGAGATTTCTCGACTAGACTGGAGTGCTTGCTATACTCCTTGGAGTGTGATCTCAATTTGGATATACATTTGTTACTGCTTCACCTCCTGCTTCTCTATGATTTCCTTTGAAGCATCATGGACCGCTGCAACAATGAAATCAAAGTCATCCAACGTGAGGGCAATTTGCATCTTGGTTACAGGGGTTCTTGGTTTCTTTCTGGAGGAAGATTTCAGAGGTGAGACCTTCCTTTTCTTCGATGAGTCTTCTTCATCCCTAGGCGGTGGTACTTCAACTTTATGTTGTTCAGTTTCTATACCTTCTTCATCATCGGATTCTTCATTTGGTGTAATGGAATCCATCCTTACAGATAGGCTGTCAACATCCTGGACTTCTTCAGTCTTCTTCGTCATCTTTTCTTTCTTTGTCTTACTGGGCCCAGGTGTATCCTGCGCAGTTCCGGGGCTGTTGATGTAGGACATTTCTGCAGGGTCTATTGAAACAAGGAGGTTCGCCGACCATTCCTTGGTGATCTCTTCCAAGTCTTCTTCTATCAGCTTATAATAGGACTGAAGCTGTTCCTGGTGCTCATCAACGCGTGGGGTTAGGTGTATAAAGTGGCTGTCCACATTGAACTTTATCAGAGGTCGGAATCTCTGTAAAGTGTTTGGGGTTATGCGAGGTTCACTCCTTATGGTTTCTTTCAATTGGTTATAGTACGCATGGAAAACGCCATTCGATTGCCATTGCTTGCTCATGTCGTTCGAGTACCATAATGTATTGAACTTCGCGGCTAGTGGCTCAAAGGGGTCAAGGTCTGGGAAGGTTACGCCTTCCGGTAGCTCCCATGCAACAAAAGTGATCAGTATCAGGAGAGAGCTAAAATGGAATTCATGCCCCTGATCCTGGGCTTCTCTGCAATCAATCTCCAATTGATTCACTAGGTACTTCGCCTAGTTCATCTGTAGTCCCTCTGCGCACTTTCCTGCGAGGTCAAATACAAAGTCAAATACTTGTGTTGGTCAATTATCGTGTACCAACTTCCCTGTGATCAGTTGGCATGCGAGGTGCACTGCGCCACTTTCAATAGAAGCTACCTTGTAGCCTCTCGTGCCTTTATCAACATTGCCATAGGCTTCTTTGATCTTCTGTGCAAGAGCGCAGTCTGCGGTCTTTCCAGGATAATACTCATGGGGATCAGGGCCCTAGATGCTAAGCCCGATGATCCTATTGATCAATGCCGTATCAATAGTTATGCAATGATCTAACCACATGTATCCTCTGTTGTAACTTGCTAGCAACAATTTTACACAAGCATTCACCTCTTGGTGTCTACCGAAGTGCGGTATTTTCATAACGTTGAGAAAAGTAGACTGCGCGAGGTTCATTGTCCATTGTTGAGGGATGAGCTTCAAATTATTGCCCTTAGTTCTTGTCAAGTACTTATATGGGGCGATCATGCTGTAAACTTTACGGTCCCCCAGGTTGAATTCGCAAAACTTCAACGCTGTAACCTTGTCTTGATCTGCGCGGTAGGTGCGTACTCCTTTTGATAGATATGCAATGACTAGGGTGTATTCAAAGTCTCTAGGGACACTATCCCTGTTAATATCACTGCTTAGAGGGGGTATGTAAGCTGGTAGGATGGATGGCACTAACTTCGCGTTGGCTATGTCATTCTTATGCTTAGTTCTTCTCTCTGCACCGAATCGAGATGTTCCTGCTCAAGCAGTCGACGAGGAGGCTTGCACTCCTCTCGTCGATGATGCTTGGAATCTGGTGGACATTCTTCTTTCTAACATGGCTCTCTCAGTCACTAAATCGAGAAGGACCTCTTTAACAGATTCCTCAAGTGCGATCAGTTCATCGGACATATGCACTCGGGAAAGATAATCGGGGTCACGATGATCTCAAAATACTGTACTAGGATGAACAATCTGCTTGCAATGATCACTGTAGACAATCACTAGTTCTATGAGCTTTGATTTTTCAGTTGGAAAAAGTGTTCTTCGGGCATGGTGTGACGAGATACATAGGAAATTCATCAACAGTCTGCTTGCAACGGGTATGAAGCTTCCATGAATGTTGATCCATCCATTATGGCATGGTCCAATGGTCTGGTGGTGATCCTTTAATGCTTTTCTATCCATTCAGGGCAGAAGTCGAATGGTTATATCAGTCCAACGACAATATTGCTTCGCCACGACGAAGTGTCATATGTCGCTGTTCTGATATCTCGACGAAGCTCAATTCATGTGATTTTTCCTTCTGTGAAGTTTCCTCTGGAATCTTCTGTAACTTTTTGATCTTGGCTCTCTTCTTACTTAGCTTCCTAGCCTTCTTCCCAGTGAGCTTTGTCTCGGTCATCCTTTTTCTACTCTGATTCTTATCTTCTCTCGAAATAGTCACTTCGCGATGCTGAGATTATTTCTTCAGATCCAAGGGTAATACTCCTTCATTATATGGATTAGGTATTTCATTCTTCTGTGGTTCCTCTATTGCTCTTATAGCTTCGACATCCAAGTCCCCGGTGTTCAATAACTTTGATTTGTTCTCTTGTTCTTCCATCAAGTAGGTGATCCTTCTAGTCATAAATTCCATGAGTTCTTACTTCTTCTATTCTAGGGCTTCCTTTTCTTCTTTTCTCTGGATCTAGTCTTTTTCAATCCAGATCTTTCCTAACAAAGATGGAAATGGGACATGGTCCTCAATAAATTTAATAACTTCGAATTCTTCCTCTATCGAAGCTCCATGGGTACTCATAGCTATCTGGGTAATCCTGCCACATAGGGTTACCATTTTTCCTTTAAACAACCCTATTTTTCCTAGTGAAGGAACCATAAAAGGCCTTCCTAGGGTTTCCCAAGTACTTTATGTCATAATGTTCATCTATGTTCCCTCATCCAGAAAACAGTCAATGTTGAAGTCTCCTATTCTTACTTTGATTTTCTCCTTTTCTTTGAAGATCTCTGACAAACTGGCATCTTTGTGTTCATCTGGGGTTCTTTCATTTTCAATAATATAATCTATGATTCTTTCTGGGGTTCTTCTATAATCTTAGTCTCTTGATATCCTTTAGAGTTTTCTTACTCCATATTCAGCTTTTCAAGTCTAGCAATCATTCTAGGGCAATCCAATACTTCATGGTCCATAGCCTTACAATAGAGGCAACTAGGGTTTCTCCCAGGGCATTCCTTAGCAAGATGTCCTAGTCTTCTACAACTGTAACAAAGAGTTAATCCTCTCTTTCTCTTCAATGATCCCCAACTCTTCTTATACTGCGCACTAGGATCATAATGGCTAGCCTGCAAAAATTTCTTTCTAGGATCCTGCATCCATTGGTTAGTCCAAAAATTCTTTCCATGCATAGGTATAACATATCTATCATTATACTTATCAGATCTAGTCATGTCAAACGTTCTTCCATCTAACAATGCCCTACTTTTCAAGCTAGGACCAAATCTATCAAGCATACCTAAATCCATGCTCTAGAAACAAAAAAAATTCACTTATCTTACTTCTACAGGGCACAAAGCTTCCAGATATAAGAACTTTTGACTATTCTTACCTTTATCAGAGCACAGAGCTTACAGATCTTACTTCTTTTCTTTAGTATCATCCTCTTTTCTTGCAGATATGACTTCTTTGCTTCAGATTTGTCCTTCCTTCTTCAACACAGAGCTTTTCAAATCAAGTGGATCACTGCGCACTAGGGCATAGATCCATGAACAGAGATTTCACAATTTTAGGACGAATCTTTGCACCAAGCTTCTTCTACTCAGTTCCCAACAATCACAGTTTCAGGTTCTGGCAACAGAACCATTTGTTGGCACAGGGGAAGACCCAGGGTTCAATGCTACAACAACGCACCAACAAAACCCTAACTATCGGCCCTTTCGACAACACCTGCGAAGCAAATGAACTCTCACCCGAGGTAGAGGCAGGGGTGGTTGCAAGACTCAGGTGTTTGCAACCTTAGTTTGGACACAGATATGTGATTATAACACTTAGCAACCACCTAGCATAAATTATTCATCAATATTCAACCCTTATGATACTTCGCAGATAGCATAGAGCATCGCAGTATGTACTTAGATCTAAGATAATTCAACACTTAACCACAATAAGATAGATTAGATTCATCAGATCAAGCACTAATCATCTTACATACCAGATCTAACATTCATTCATATCTCATAAGCACAAAGCATAAATAGATATATCTAAACACATCAAAGCACTTAGAAAAGGAAGAGACAAACACATTAGGTCGAGGCATAGAGCACAACACACAGATTTACCGTGGTTCACCCCCACCCTGGGGCTACGTCCACAAAGTCTTTTTCTTTATTAGCTTCATTTAATTAGGTTACAACACAGAGTCACGAAAAACCCTTCTGCGCACAGGACAAAAGATCTGCGCAGCTCGCTAGATCCTTCTTCCTTGCATTATAGCACAAATCCTTCTATAATCTCTATAATAACTTGCACTTAGCTCTGTAACCCTTCTATAGTCATGCACATAGCACTACTAGCACTTAGCTTACATCACATGGATGGGATACCATCCCCTTACTTACTTCACCTAGACATCTATTTATACATTACAAAAGTGGGCCTAAGCATGGGTAAACCCATGGGCCGACATCCCTTTCCCATTACAATATCCCCAAAAACCCAAAAAGGACCCAAAAAGGGGTCTAGCTTCCACGATTTCCACTTCGCATTGCGCTCTATCTTTGACAAGATGTCAAAGTCCCAAAATGGGTCAAATATGACCGAGTGTTCCTCAAAAATTGGTCAAGGGCCAACAAACGTGCAAGATTTTGTGCAACCAATGACTGCTATTGTGGAAAAGGATGCGTCAATACAACGGGTTGATAATTTCCTTTAAAAAGTTTGGCAACTTCGTCCCGATGAGGAAAATCTTGTGTGTATTGATATGCACCACAAATGAGACATAGAAATTTTAGTTTATGCTGTGGTTGCTTCTCTGTAGCAGGTGGTTGTGTTTGTGTTTTTTCATTTTGTGTTTGATTATTTTTTTTCTTGGGTTTATTCTTAGTTTTCGTTTCCCCCCCTGACTGTTGTGGAGAAGCAGATTGAATTGCATTCACCTCAGATATTTGATTCGGGGTGGATTTTGATGAGAGTGAAGTCGATTCGGTAGCGGGGGCAATGACTGAACGATTTGTCATGCCAGTCGACTGTGAACTAGACTGGGTTTTGACGGAACCAATAAATACATCTGCGTGAGTGGTGGAGGATGGTTTTGATGGATTGGTTGATGGGCTGGGAGAGTTTGGAATCAATTCATACAAAGCACCAGATTAGGAATAAACCAAGTCCAGATACTGGGCACGAGCAATGGCTTCCTCTTCTATAACGACACCACCCATGGCTGTGTCACGAGCAATAGGAGGTAGAAGATATTTGGTGAATCATTCAACTAGTAATTGGTCTGGAATGGTTTCTTTGATCAATCATCGTCGTTGTCTCCATTAATGAATATGATTATAAATATGTACGAAGTTGGTTTGATGAAGGGAGGTAAAAAGTTCCGTTCCGGTTTCATAGTGGATGGGTAATTGGAAGTGAGTGAGAAAAGCCATGGCAAGTGAATTAAAATCTTGAAAAGTTTCCTGTTGTAATTCAATGTACCATTTAGCCGTTGTACCTATAAGTGTACATTGGAAAAGAAATAACCAAATAGAATCATCCATTAGTTAATTTTATGAGCACCATAGATGAAAGGTCATAATATGGTTATTAGGGTCTTCACCAAGTTTACCGTGAAATTTCAGAATATTGGAAGGTAATTTGGCAGGAATGACTGGCCAAAAAGGGGAGTGTAATATGGGATCGTTGGTTAATATCGACATATCCAGTAGATCTAGAGCAGCTAACAACGATAGTTGTCGATTGACCTGCGTATGATATTGGTGTGGCATAGGAACACCAGAAGGATCGTAAAATGGTTGTGGTGGATAGTTATAGCCAACAAGTCCTCCCATATGTTGTTGATGTTGACCAACAAAAGTAGGATTCATTTGCCGAGGAATGTGCATAAAAGGAGAAGGGAAACCCATTTGGTCCTAGGGAGGATAACTAGTGTAACCTGGGGGAGGATAGTTCGCTTGATTAGTTTGAGGCGGATAACCAATTTTCCCTTGAGGAGGGTAACTAGGTTGTCCTTTAGGAGGTTAAGGAAAAGATGCTTGAATTTGAGGACCCCAAGTGGGATTCAAGACTCATGGGAAGGGTTGTCCAGAATGTAATCCAGAAGGATTGGGATTTGGGATTCCTCCTTGCGGGTTGGGGTTCGATGGCCCTCCCTTGTGTGGTTGATGGAACTGACCTCCTTGGGGTGGTCCCTAGGACTATGGGGGGTTTTCGGTAAATGAGGGTTGAGATTGTCCCCCTTCCATTGGTTGGGTGGAAAATGGGATGTGACCGATAAGAGGGGGTTCCCTCCCAGTCATAATTTTTATGTTGGAGGATGGTTTCCCCCTGGTAGGGATTTATCCACTAAAGGGGGGTTTCCCCCAGTATAGATTTGTCTCGCAGTTGGGTTTAGTTGTGCGGTAGGGTTTTGCATTCTGTGATGTGAAGGTGTCCCAACATGATTCTGTGGAGTATACGAAGCTGTAACTTGAAGAGGGATGGGAGGCGTAACCATCAAGGTAGTTTGAAAATGACTAGGTAACACGACTCATGTTTCACTTTGAACTTGTCCTGAAGTGGTAGAAATATTGACTATTCGTTCGACGAGATGGTCGATGGTCTGACCTGACGGTCCTACCTCTGCACCCATGGTGGTAGAGGCTTGTGGAGGGTCAAAAGGTGTTTAGCTAAAATTAATTTTTTCATAAAGGTCTCATCCCAATGGAGTTCTCCATATAGAACGAACAATAGTTTGTTGTGGATCTACCATTTCACTAGAACAGACAGGGGTAGTGTATTCTTCGTTTAAATTTGGTTGTATCGGTTCCATATCTAGTTGATTATATGGCCTTGATGGTAGACAAGGGTAATCTTCTACTACAATGTTACCTGAGGAGTTCAGTCGAACAAGGAGTGGATCGAGAGGAACTTCCAAAGATGGGTTAATAGGAAAGGTGGAATATTCTAGAACTGCAACTAAAGCTCTCTCAGGATTTTCTAGAAAAGGATTAGCAACACTCCTAACGTCTGAATGATTTTCGACCTCTGCTTGGTAAGTGTCTCGAGGTGAGTTAAGAGGTAGGGGTTCATAGCCTTCTGGAGGCAGGCCTTGCATCCTACGTGATCTAAGAAGAAATTTATCGGCCACAATACCAATTTTTAAGGACAACTTAAAGTAAACAAACATCACTTGCTAAAAAATCTAGAAAACCAACTAGGAAACAATGCCTTCTCTCAATGAACGTACTAGTTGGTGATGAAATCCAACATCGTGTGATCAAATTGAGAAGGGGATAGGATATGAGCGGGTGGATCAGTTACGTTGGTGGCCTGCTTAACAGACTTACACCTTGGTGCAATTTCGCTCACGGTGTTACCCGTGGGTTACCCTCCAAGGAGCCCGACTAAGTTTGACCAATGTTTGTTCTAGGTACAACAAAGACTTACCTTCACCGTCACCTTGTGTAAGAACCCTAAATATTATGGCTACTAAGGATACCAACTCGAAGGCAACCTCTGGGCGAGTACAGTCGATAGTCAAGTCCGAATGTATGGGTAGGATATCAAGTCCGAAATTCTTCAAGATAATTGAGGACAAATGGACCTGTAAAGTCCAGAGGACCCTGAATGGATTCATAATTCACGAAGTTCTGAGACCAAATGAAAACAGTTGATCCTCAAGTAGAACCCCCCAAATACAATCGTACTACTATGATTGGTTAAGTCTTAGAGGGATAATCTCTGATCTCTCCCGCATGCGACCTCATGTTTAACCCCTGTGTGAGAGGGGGATCCCATCTATGCTTATATGAAGGTTGGATTTACTCTCCCTATCACAAGATTCCGCGTTTGTCTTGAATTATTTGGAGAGTTATTCTCACAGCCTATTCCAAATATCTAGTCCTAGTCTACTATTGGTGTAAATATCTAAAAATAAAAGTTTTTAGTTTGATTTTAATTAGCGTTCTTTTTCATGGCTGTTCGTTATGCAAAGGGTGAATGATACTAAAACTGATGATGTTTGAGACTCGACTTCAAAAAAGGTGAAAAGAATGAGATGAAAACTTTCTTTTCAATGAACTTCTAGCTATGGGAGGGAGAAGAGTTTCTTTTCTTTTACTAACAAACACTCAAGAATGAAAAAAATTATACTATTTTGTTCTCAACAAGAATTCAAACAATTGCCAAATTATAAAGAAAAATTTTCCAATATCCAAAACCAATGCATACAAGTATTTCTTTGTTTGATTGCGAATGTAAATTAATATGTTCTCGTAATGATTCATGTTTTCACTAATAATGAAAAAGGTTCACTACTGCAATTTGAAAAATAGGAAGCAAAAGTACACAAACAAAGACACTCTCAGCAAAAAACAAGAAACCAAAAGAAGAACAAACTATCAAACTATTCACTCAAAGAAAAAACACTAAAAACCAAAAGTCACACTTTATAGTCTTTTGGTATTGATTAAGAGATCAAAGATAAGGATAACAATACTGCGATCAATGACCTTCCTTATGAAAACCTCCAATCAATCAGATAATAAAAAAGAACAGTAAAAAGAAACCAAGTTTGAAAGCAAACGATTGATTTTTGCAATAAAGAAAGACAACAAAAACTCAATAAATTATAAAAGAATGATAGGTAGCAAGTTTTAAGTCAAACATAAGACAAGATTTGACAGAATAGGATCTGAGCTAGAGAAAAAGATCCAAGGACTGTGCCCAACAAGCAAAAAGTATCCAATTTTTCTAAGAAAGAAAAATTGGTGCTCTGGTAACCAAAGCACCAGAGCGCTACAACGCTCCCTAACAAACTCTGGGGGAGTGTTGATAAAGAAATCAACACTCCGAATTAAACTGGAGAGGGCACTAGTCCTGAGAAAAGTTTTAGAAAAACTTAGAAAGCTCAAAAACTCATGGAAATTCAATCAGAGACTTTGTGAGACAACTTAGAAAAGATGAAAGATGTAAGGACAGATTAAATCAACAAACGATATCTAAAGATAGATAAAAGATATGGACAATCCAAGGAAAGAAAAAAAACTGAAAATTCGATCCCCAGTGGAGTCGCCAATTTTTGTTACAGAAATATTCCCTTGGAGTACAGACCCCTCTACCAAGACAAAATACTACCATTGGAAAGTACCATTCCTATAGATTAATTTTATCCATTGAAAAAGAGAGAAGGAGGGATAATATGATGTACCTCACTTTTGAAGTTTGTCCAAGCTGCTCCAATCAGCGAGTTCCGAACAATCCCTGGAATGGACAACAAAAGAAAAACGACTATCTCGTACTCTAATGGATTAGACAAAATCAATCTATCTACGAAGATTAAAACAAGAATAGACAAGTACATGTAAACACATACTAAAAGGAAATAGGCCAAGTATATTAATGAGAAAT
Organism: Picea mariana; assembly: GCA_032191745.1. Classification (NCBI taxonomy): domain Eukaryota; kingdom Viridiplantae; phylum Streptophyta; class Pinopsida; order Pinales; family Pinaceae; genus Picea; species Picea mariana. The sequence continues at coordinate 99,141 of JASDQU011403083.1, forward strand.
TCAAAAGGAAACTTACAATCTTCAGATGCCATTGCAACAACCTCTCCAAGTCCTCTGCATCTAACCCTTGCTCGAAAGATCCACGATTAGAATAACAATGCCTTGTTGATTTTTTCCTCATTTGTTCACCATGAGAATGCCTCCATTTATAGCCTTTGAGAGGCTCAACCACCTTGGTTATATTTGGAATTAGTTGAGGATATGGCTCCAATAGTTGTGATATCTCCCTTAGATGCAACCTAAGGGTTAGATTCGAGCCAAACCAACTCGATCCATCCATAGATGTCTTTAGAAGAAAAATAGATTTCTTCCAAGATTTTCTCAACCAATTCGACACTCCCTTACAATGGGAAACAAAGCGCTACAACGCTCCCTGCAAGATAGACAAAGAGCGCTAGCACTCCCTGTACATGAATAGAGGAGAGTTGATCTTCCCAAAAGTGACCAAGATGACCAATTCTCATAGAAAAACCTTTGTTCCAACTGTCAGATGATAAGGTTTCTTATTCTAACATGTTTTAGGGGTTGTATCAAGTGTTTTCATGGTGTTGTTCATGACGTGACGAGAATGCGACACTTACGACACTTGCGACAAAAGTGCGACACTTATGACACTTATGACAATGAGAATGTGACATTATCGAAGTGAGGAATTTTGATGTGTAACAACAATCCAATATTCATCCAATTTAATAAATCAACCCAAATAGTTTACAATAGCTGCAAGAAAATCCATAGACCACAAGTGAAGAGGAAGATTTGGAAGTCTTACCCAGATTGGAATGTTGTGAAAAGTATAGTGTTTGGATCAAATTCCGAGAAGGAGGGTTGAAAGGAGAGATCTACTCTTCCCCAGAACTAGGGCCCTTGATCATATGCTTTTGATAATCCTCTCCAGTTTTGAAAATTACATTAAAAAAACCCTTGGAACAAAGGAGTGACCCATATTTGTTAGTCTAGTTCTCATTCAATGACTCATAAATATCTAACGCAGATGGGAAAATCCCATCCAAACAACATACAAATGTTTTTTGACAATTATCTCTCGTTTTGAAAGAAAAAACCCTTAGAACAAAGGAGGAGCCCACATTTGGTAGTCTAGTTCTCATTCAACGACTCACGAAGCTCTAATGCCTATTGCCAAAGCCTAGTTGAAATAGACCCAGAGTCAATGCACTCATGTATTTTGGCTAGATTATTACGAAGATGATGCAACACCCTTACAACAAAGCTACTCAACTCTTTAGGGTTATAGAAATAGGTTAATTTCTAGCATAAGATATATATTCCATACTTGAGTAGGTGTAAATATAAATTTTCTCATATACTCGATAAATCCATAAAGTTCACTTCAACAATAGATCATTCTAACTCAAATAGGAACTGATACTTTTCCTTCTAATCTAGTGGAGATCATTGCTTGTTGAAAGGATAACTTCAATATTTGCAAATGTGTGCTTCTAATCTATAATGTACCTTTTTCAAGTGTTAGCACACATAAATATGGTTACTTCATCATGCACTCTTCACTGAGATTTTAACTTAAATATATCTCCACTTATGTCTTGTAATTGTGTAGACAACATAGTTTCCTATGTCTTTGGCTTCTTTCCAGTTACAACTTTTAATTGTGCAGATAACATAATTTCCAATGTCTCTAGCTTTGTCCTACTAGGGTTTAGCTCTAATTTTTTTCTTAATAAAAATTCAAATAAAAAAAATCTTTATACTTTGATTATTGCCTTATTTTTTTAACATTGTGGGAAATTGGACTTCTTCCCTTTTCTATGATCTATGCAATTCATCCAATAAGGAGGAGAATTAAGGTGCCATAAGTGCGGGTCTTAAAATCTTGAAGTGTTTTCAATTGTTTTCATTGTTCCTCTTCCTTGTGTCTCACCTTCCCAATGTTAATGCTAGTTTTGGAGTCCCAACATTGATCCAAGCGCACCCATGGGTATTCAATGCCCATCCTCATGTGTGATAAGAATGCATGTCCTACACATTAGCATCCTCTAATGATCTGAAAATTAACTTGATCTAAAATTCAAGATCTTTTAACCATTATTTGCATGTGAATTTTTAACTGTTAACCATCTTTGTAATGCCAAAATTAAAGAACATCCATCAAGCACATGAGCACATAAACATGCAAGCAAACCATCTATGAACAAGAATTGGTAACGGAGTTCACCAGACCCCCTGGCTACGTCTCCGAGCCACTTTCCAAATGGGAAGGCCGATAGATTAAGTATTCAAATGCTTACAAAGTGAATTCTGAATTCTGTTTGTCATATACAGTAATAGACTTCAACAATAGCTGCAAGATGAAATTCTGAGACTTTTAAGTATGAACATGAATACCTTTCTGTGTATCCGAAAGATTCTGTGAGCACTTTTCTATCTAGATGCCTGAATGCAAAAACTGAAGCTGGATCTGTAATCCTTGCAAAAAACTGAGACTTTTGAGTATAAACTCGATATATTTCAGAACTGGACTCGGAATGCCCTTCTTGGCACAATTCCCAAAATTTGCCTCTGATATGTACAATTCGTATGGCCTCGGGTGGCGTGCAAATCCAGAACCACCTCGATCTACGTGCAAAACCACCTCGGTTTGCATGCAAATCCACCTCGAGCTACATGTAAAACCACCTCGATCCACGTGCAAAACCACCTCGATCACTGTGCAAAACCACCTCGGGCTGCTTGCCAGTCTCTGCCTGCATCAAAACTCCCCCCTCGGGATCCCTGCCCATGGCTCATTTAAATAGTGGAAAAACAAACCAAAAGGGCGTGGGCCATAGGCCACGCGCCCACCCAAATCCCATCAAATTCGACACTTTTTAAGGTTATTGCGCCACCTCTTGCCACGTCTCATGGCGGTGGCACGTTGGTAGATGTGGTGGTTAGGGGGGGTGGAAGTCCCGGGGTCAAACCCGCGGGCTTCTCCCCCCACCGCATATGCGATTTTGATATATGATATGGCATATGGTTGAACTTTGGCGTTATAACATATGGTTTTGATATATGATATGGCATATGGTTGAACTTTGGCATTATAACATATGGTTCTATAACATTTAAATACCAAGGGGGCCTCGGTGTTGGCAAGGTTGAGGGCTAAGCCCTTGACCACCCCCTTTTTTCCCTACCATGGGGTCATGGTGGCCTTATCCTAAGGTCTTGGGTTCAATTCCCATAGCCCCAAATTACATTTTGTTTAACCATTTCTAACCATTTTTCACCATCTTTGACGAAACTTCAACTGCTGATATCTTTGTCATCTGGAGGCCGTTTTTCCCGAAACGAACGTCACCGGAAAGCTACTGACGAGCTCTTCCACTTTGTAAGCTTTACTTTGCATTTTGAATACTTTAACTCTATCGAATTTTGAGATGATCCACCTGGATCATCTAACCAGTGCAATAATGTGGGTATGCAATGCCCCCCACCCCTTCAAGTCCAAGTGAAACTACCTCTCATCAATATTCACAAGTGGAGTCAAGGGGTAGCACTCTTGTATGGGTGAGAGGGCAATGCCCCTATCACCCATAAAGCCTATACATCATTTGGTGCACCAAATTTCTAAAATTTGTGCCATGTTTCATCCTATATACATCATGTACACTTCAATAGTTTGCATGCACGCTCAACATTTATGTACTAACCATTGCTAGTATCATTAATTATGTACACCAATAATATAACACATGGTGCACCAAGAAATGAACATTGACTAATAGTTACATAACCAAACAATTTTTTGCAATCGAATGCACATTTTGTGGCTAATATGTATTTCTATGTATAATATGTAATATAGAAAGCATGACATAGTAGCATATCATCTTTCTTGTTCTCATATCTATTTCTCAATGAATCATTTTATAGTAATACAAATAATGTTATGATTTAGTTTTCTTTTTGTGTGTTTCGTTGATTAGTTTTCTTCATTTCTATTCATGCTTCCACATCCATAACTTAGGCTTTCCCTATTTAGGTTTTCATTCAATTTGTATTATCAAATCAAATTAAATGGATCTCACACACTTGGAGATATCACTTGACAAATAAACTTATTAGTAACAACAATGCTGGAATTTGATGGGAGACAATTTACCTCTTAAATATAAATATAAAGTAAGAAATCAAAGCTAGCCTTAAAAAATAAAAATAAAAAAAAATTGATAAAATTGTTGTGGCTATAAATTGACGGTTGAAATCCAACAATACCAACACATGTATGTATAACCTTCTTTCCAATTGTAATAGAGATATTTACTTTCAATAGCATGAAACCTTTTATTTTGACTATTACCTCAGGTGGTGGCAGTTTTAATTCAACAATCACCTGGGGTGGTGGCGCAGTTGGTTAGCGCGTAGGTCTCATAGCTACACTTGAGGTATCCTGAGGTCGAGAGTTCGAGCCTCTCTCACCCCATTTTTTTGTCACGAAACTTACATACTCATTTGAGCATATTCGCAACGAATTCGCAGAAACACGAAGCATAATCAATCCGGTTGGAAGGCGGTTTTTCTTTTCCAGTGAGATCAGATTTGCATGTTTTGGAGCAATTTCTCGTAATGTTCTACAAATAAAATGGGAATCAGCTACAAATGCAAAACATAATCAATCCGTTTGGACGGCGGATTTTTTTTTCCAGTGAGATCAGATTGCATCTTTTGGGGTAATTTCTTGTAATGTTTTCTACAAATTCTATGACTTGCGAAATCCTGCATTAATTTGAGGAAAATTTTGGTCCGTAACCCTATTTTTGTGGCTACGGCTGTGAGAAGCCCGAGTTACCGCTCCATCTAACCGCAAATAATAGAAAAACAATAAAATGGGGTGAGAGAGGCTCGAACTCTCGACCTCAGGATTCCTCAATGACAGCTATGACACCTACGCGCTAACCAACTGCGCCACCACCCCTGTTGTTTTAAATTCCACCTAAATAAGAATCGTGATATTCTCTTATCGCCACCTATATAGTTATTTTTTATTTATAATTTTGCTAACTCTATATTTTGCTAACTCTATATTTATAATTTTGCTAACTCTATTTATCGCCACCTGTTGTCTATTGAGAAACTATGTAGTTCTACTAGTTAGAAGTTGGCATAGTGGATATACATAAGATATGCATACCGAACTCATTCTCTTAGCTCTAACCTTGAGTAGTCCTCGTAGATGTTTGTGATTATTGAGCAACAACAGTTCTCCCCCAGAACCTGCCAACGATGTCACATCACCTATGCAATGGGATTTTAATCCTAAATGGAGATAATAAAATGACATAGGTTTGTTTGGTAGCCAATATGCTGCCAACTTAAGAATTGGATGAGTTTAACCTCTTCCCAATACGGTGATCTAGTCCATATATGTATGTGCTTTCCTTGGGTTCCCCATGGCTACCTTAGGGCATTGAGTAAAACCCTCGTAAGAATGGAACTTTGGTCAAGAGAAAGTACTCATTCTTCACCATTTTTTTCAAAATTTTAGCTACTTAACATTCATAGTGTTGATATATACCTTTAATAAAAAAAAACAAGGAAAGAAAGAAAAACATTCTCATTACTATCCTTTTTATTTTTGGGTTTCATTTTATGGATTGAATGAACCTATGAAGTCTAAGTTTGTAGGCATGTGGTACAAACCCACTTTAATTGTTATGATCATAAGAGGGATATACATGGAATTGAATTTATATGTAATAGGGATGGCCTAATAGGGTGGCACATGTGCAATGGGTGAGATATTGTATATATAGAATTCAATAGAGTTATTATTGTAGACATGAACATGTGATTTGGACATATGGGTGTATTGAGGTTATTTAGAGGAGCTTTTCATAATCTATAATGAGTCATTAAGTAACTTATCTCTAAGTATCTCTCTGGGAGTTGTGCTACACACTAACATTTGGTGTGCATCATGGTTTATTATGTTATCTTAAGTAATTGGTACACAACATTTGAATATTAATTAATAATTACACAGATGAGAGATATTTGAACCTTGCACCTCTCCATGCAAAATTAACGCGTTTCCAATTTACGATGAAACAATTTCATTAAGTCCCATCATAATTATATATACCATCACTATTAACCATAATTAGATTTTACCATACCTAGATTTTCAATTATACACAATTCATGAGAATTAGATTGGATGGAAAAAAAACTTAGATTATTGAAAACGTGATATAAAGTATAGTAGAGAGAAATATGTTAAATTATATGTGTTGTGTTGTGGTTTAGTGATTGGAATGAAATGTCATATTATGCTATTAATTCAATTTAAATTTTAATAAGCATAAAACTTCAAAATAGAAATTGGTTAAATTGATAAAATTCATAGAAAATATTAATTAAAAAAAATTACGAAACATTCATATTGATGTTCCGTTGATTTGTTAAAGAAAGTTTTTAAATGCCATTAATTATATTAATTTTTTTTTTTTATACATTTGTCGATATTTTTATGTTTTTCTATCATAAATCATATGAGATATGCATAGACATAGCCTTGCTTCATGAACACCATATGTCATACTGTCTTCATATCTTATAAAATCCATATGTTTATGCCTTTTTTTGAATGTGGAAAAACATATAACTTATTTGTCACTCGGTAGTGAGGACAACCATCACTCACTATTATCCATGAATGTGGGTTGAATCATCACCATTATTCATGGAAAACCATGCCACCTAAAATGACTTCTGAGTTGTCTGTAAGGGAGTAGACTTCCACTTCTACCAGATGCCTTTGGGTTTTGGGACGCTAACCTATTTTCTTATGTTCGAGGAACACAAGCTCTTATCCAATCAAGACCAATTTTAGGTCTTACTCCATGAAAAAAATGAAAGGAAGCAGAGGTGAGTAATACACTTCCTACACTAACCAATGAGAGAAGAATGTGCATAAAACTTAAAAAAAAAACAATTGCAAATGATAAGCAATAAAGAAATAAAACAAACAACAAACCATCACGCAATGATTTTCTATGGAAATTTCTTCTGGGATAAAAACCCCACACATTAAAGAACACTCAATGTATTATTCAATAACTAAATAGTTACAAGACATTATAGGGTCCTTGTGCTCTCAACAAGAGTGTTCAACAATAACATAAGGATTCCATAGAAATTTTAGCAGCATAATAGTAAGTTAAAACTCACACACTCTATTTTCCTCCAACCCCAACACTCAATAAGTAAGCATAGCAAAACCATAAACCATTTATGGTTTTCCAATTCTACATGTTGGAAACTACCAACAATTAATTTTCAACTACTGATGTTTATCAACGATCATGATCAATGATTAAAATTTAATTTTATAGAAGATCCATGTTGACGAAATGGACAGACCATAGGCTCATAGTTTATGGATCATATGGTATTGGAGCAAGTTTCAAAGACTTGGAGAACACCTACATGGTAAACACCCATAATTAGTACCAAAATAATGGACAAGCATTACTTCCAGGCCTATAGATAAGTGGAGGACCACCTATGGCAGGGGGTCCTCATGAAGAACATGACAAGGAAGACCCATAGGTCATATTTTCTCAATTGACAACTCTTTGCTGCACTAACATAAATGGCAACACATCTACTGGTAATGAAGGGTAAGGAAGCACCCTCAACAAAGTTTGAGCATGGATAGCACAAAATGATGGATTAGAAGGTTCCAAAGTCGAGACTATTGGAAACTTAGGTAATGATCACATTTTTTCTTCATCTTCCAGTGTTCCTTTAAAAGTTGAAGCAAATCTTGATATATCAATGTTTGATGGTCAAGTTAACGTTGAAGTTTTGAATCGTTGGTTGAAACAAATGGAAGTATATTTTGGACTTTATCAAATCCAAGAAGCATACCAGATTTCTTTTGTCCGTTTGAAGATGTATCGACATTCTCCACTATGGTGGGAGATTTATGTCGATGCACTAGGGATAGGAAAGAATCCTTTTATCGCACAATATGTAAATTGGGAAAATCCCAACCCAATCCATGGAGGTGTGAAAACTATGGGAGTACCTACCCACTGTCACCTTAGATAGAGACTCCCCTCACTTTAGTGATGATAAGTCACCGCAAGGGGGGAATCTTGATGGCCCTAGGGGATTGAGATGGAAAGTGAGATAATGATGAGTGAGTCCCCTATTGGAGGTGAGTAAAATGCTTGAGAAAGAGTCTTGTTGACGAACAATGATTTCCAAATGTTGTATACCCACAAGACAATGTTATCCCTACCCAGAACAAGAAAAATGATTGATATACAAGCCTTAAACCAAAGGGGAACAAACAAAAAACCTTTCTGTCCCAAAATTGCAGAAGTATGGAAATATATTTTCTACAGGAAACAAGTTATATCAGCTGCAAATCTAACCACCAAAATCAAGTATAAGATGAGGGGATAAAGCTAGTAAAGACTAGTTAAAATTCCAATTAATGAAGCAAGACTTTGGTGAGTTTTAGGGTTGTTTATTTAGTGTTATCAACAATGTATTATAACATCCAAGTTTCTGTAGAAAAAAATTGCTACAACAACAAGATCTAACCATGAAAATTGACAAGTAAACCGTCTAAAAGATAGCCAATGAGAAATAAAACAATAATCTAGGTTCACAAGTGAATTTTAGCGGTAGATAAGTGAGCTATAGATGAAAAAAGATGAGTTTTTTTGCATCCCTAGTGGTTGTAGCATTAATTTATAACATCAAGAAGAATTACAAGGCTAAGCTAGACACCCTTAGGGCACAAAGAAGCCTTAAGCATGCAAAATTGATTCCAACTTGAACAATTGCAAAATCTCTATTTTCACTTATTCCAATGCAATGATTTTATTTCTCCAATGCAAATTATACTAGTTTCTTATCAATTGGGTTATGGGGTCTCTTGTTGCAAGGGCGAGTTGTGTTACCTCCCTAGGGGTGTAAGCCTTTTTACTCCCTAGGGAAAACAAAACTAGTAAGGTAAATCTAGGAGGGTGTAATCCTTTTTACTCCTCCTAGCAACCTTATTAAGTAGCTTATCCAAAGTCAAATGTGATAGACTTAGTGGAGGGTGTATGCCCTTATACTCCTCCAAGGTTTTAGACAAGAATAATCATGAAACAATAAGAAACACTAACAATATGCAGAAATTTCCTTACCAATTCCAAGAGATAGCAAGATAAACCCTCTTCTACCAAGTATATTCCACCACAAATCAAGAATAAGCATCCAAGAGAGATAGCGCACCACTTCTTCTACAAGAGACAAGTACTAGCATCCAAAATAACATAAGAGAGAAAGTGCAAATTTCCCAAGTAGGGAGAAAATTTCAGCCCAAACTTATGTAATTTTCAAGTGTCTTATGTCTAAAATGAAAGTGACAAGGTCTCTATTTATACAAGACCTTGTAAACCAAATTTGTCCACATACTTAGGGTAAAACAAAAATTTGGGAGGCCAACCTCATTATTTTCCCCTTTACAAATTATAATTCAATTTTACAAGAGAAGCAAGCCCTAAAAGGTGATGTCATGCCCTCTAGGGGTGACATTTTGGCATAGTGAGAAAGTCATTGAGATATTTAAGGGAGACGTTGGGCCTACAAAGATAAATTCAAGCTGCAATTGTCTTCCTCCATTAAAACATGCCAATTCATCATCTAATCATCCATCACCATCAAAACTTAGATTTCCAAGTGTGACATCATGCCCCAGAAGAGAAGGATAAGGCCTCCAAAGTAGGGATGATTTTAAGGATGGAAATTTATTTTAAAATGTAGAAAACTTGGTGAATCTTACTAATCCTTCATATGCCAACTATAAATGTTTGGCGATATTTTTGTAAAAATATTTAAATTTCTAAGGATTTTATATAGTTTTTATAAAATTTTGGCAATTTTCATGGTAAAATAATTTTATCCTATAGAATTTGAGCGAATCATTTTTAAAATAACGAATCTCGTTTTTGGAAAAACCATGGAAAATTAGCCCATGAGCGAAATTTAGCCCCTAAAATCATCCCTGCTCCAAAGGCAAGCATTGGGGATGGGAAATCTAGTGAGTTACCTCCTAGGGATACTCAAGTTCCTCCAAAGGAAATGTCCCTCATCCAAGTTGTCCAAAGAAAACGAGGCACATTATCCAACCTATGGGATTCTTGCCCCAAGTGTAGGTCCAAGTGACCTTGTGCCTCCACGATCAAGATTTCACCTGTCAAGGACCTGCAAAGACAAGCAAGTGCGTCCTCCAAGGGTCCACAAGTCACAATATCATGCCAAGTAAGAGATATCTAATAAAAGAACCACATGAACATGTGCATCAAATCCTCAATTTTCAAAATAAACAGATGCTCAAAGACCTTATACAATTTACCAAATTTAGATATGGGAGGGGTGTCATAATTCCCTATTGGGTGAACCGTTTCCCAGGCCAAGGAGTGTTTCCCAGGAGGAATCCCTTCTAAGTCATGTAGTTGGTATTAAGTGGATGGGGTTAGAGTTATAGGAATGGGGCTTCATGACATGAAAGGGTTCATATTGTCTCATTTATGGGTGCCTTTGTGGAAGGTGTGTTGTCCTTCATCCGTAATGCAACATTTTTCCAAGCCCATTTTCCATTAATTTATTAGAGTGTTTCTAGGTTGAAGACGTACGGGGGCACTAAACTAAGAAATAAAAACAAATCCTGCATACGTTATACCCTGGTCACAATGCTTCCCCAAGTTGAAGACAATGTGGGGCACTAAACTAATCAATAAAAACAAAGCTCACACATGCTCTACCTGGGTCAGCACAATTTTAATTAGTTATTTTTAGGGATCCCTCATCTTTTTTTGAGAAACATTTCATTGTTCTCAGGATCCCCAGGTGAGCATTTGGAAGGTTTATGATTGGATTTTATCTTTTTCCAGCTACAAGCCTCTAGGCCTTCAACCCCTTCTTCCCATGGAATGAGGTACAAGCCCTTCTTAGGTCAATGTGGCCCAAAAACCCAAAATATGAGGAAACAAAGGGGAAGAAGTGATGGAAAGTGGTAAGTATGAGTGAGAATGGTATGATGACCCTTCAAGGAGAGCCCCTGGTAGCAACCCTTTCCCTGATGGTGTCCACTTACTAAGAAACCATGACACTCACCAAGGTGAAATAGGGAAAAAAGCATGATTTCCAAGAAAATGTTTTCAAAATCAAGAAATGACTCTTTTCAACATATCCAAATGCTTGAATTATTAGAATGTCACTTTACCACAATACCAGACTTGTTACCTCATGGAGAAAGACCCAATTCCCTCTATGATCCAGGCCAAGTGTGGTGGACGTTGTTTCCATTGTCGAATGGTGATGTATGGTTAATGAAGGGATCTACATGTTGGGATGCCTCTCAGTACTCCATGTTTGCAACATGAGGGCCTTGAGACATCATCTCCTTAGTTATCCCTAGAAATGGGGGATAACATCTAGCTCCTACTCGGGGACATGTGATCGCCATAGGGTGCATGAGAACCTTAACATCTTCTAGTAAGACTTGTTCCTACACACTAAAACAACAAACATTGAAATCCAGGGTGGCTCACTCACCCTTTTTCCATATGATGAAAAATCCAAAATTTCAGCTAGTCTTTAAAAGAAAATTTTGCATTTTTTCAAAAAATTCTAACTAACATATAATATGGTAAAATAAAATGATGTAAAACAACTATGCAATAATTCAAGCAGAGAAAAATGAAAACTCAGATATGATACACAAACATAAGTGAATGCAAATAAACTATCATGAACAATCAAACACAAGTGCAAGGGAAAGAAAATGGCCTACCTACTTACCTGGGGCCTAGGCCCTGAAGAAGTTAGGTTCCTTGGACATATGGTTAGAGAAGAGACCCATCAACTGGAAATGACATCTTTCTTCCATACATGGAAAACACGTAGTATTTTCCTTTCTCTAACTCCTTCTTGATGATGTAAGGGCCAAGCCATAAAACATCGTTGCTTTCATCATAATTGGGTCCACCTCTCTTCTTTTCCCACATGAGTGCAAGGCTCCCTTCACATAAGTTGATGAAAGGTATGTTTTCAATATAAGGTTGTGAAGGATATTCTGCATTGACCATGCCTTTGATAGCTTGCTAACGCTCTTTATCTTTCTTATCTTCTTCTTTCTTAAGTATCTTGATGGACCCTGGTTCGTTTCCTTGGAATTTGGCAAGATTTTCCTTATACTCA
>JASDQU011403086.1:22245-35063 GCA_032191745.1 Picea mariana
GGAAAGGTTCACAGACCTTTGGATTTCCTCACAAAAGTTTCCACTCAACCAGATAAAGGAGAAGAAAACAATAAGTTAACTCTAGGTTAGCAAAGACAAAGAGTGACTTCAAGGCAAGGAAATAAAATGTCAAATTCCAAAACAATAAGAGATCAATCCTTAGAAAATAGAGTGTTGAAGGCCAATACCAAGATGGATTGAGAATATGATACCCTAAGCAAATGCAAAAGGCAAAAACTGAACCCAAAAATTGAAAAACTAGAGGGGTTTTCACTGAAAATGGGGTAGCGCTCTGGCGTAAGGGGTACCAGAGCACTCCAACACTTTGTGTAAGACCACTAGGGAGTGTTGGCACTCTGATAACAAGGGAAGAGGAGTGCTCTGCTGCAAAATCTTAGAAAAATGCCTAGAAACTCAAAAAATCAAAGAAATTCAGTCAATCAGGGTGATCGTGATGAAATAAAGAGGCAATCAAAAAAATCTAAGAATAAAAAAGACAGTATGGAGAAGTTCAAATTGGTGGGAAAAGGGCCAAAACAAGATCTGGGAATGGAAACAAAAATTAGAGCTCCTCCCCAGTGGAGTTGCCAATTTCTGTTGTAGGTGAATCCCCCTGCGGACAAGTGGATTTCCTCTTGGTCTCTAGACTCCTAAGGCCAAGACAAAAAAGTGATTAACATGGACACTGACATCCTTTTATATCTAATCAAGCTAACATACGAAGGATAAGAAGAAAGATATGTACCTTATCAACGACGTTTGTCCCTATAAAGTCCAGGCTGAGCTTCGATCCTGAGCTCCCTGATAGGTCCCGTGGAACAAACAAATATACAATGGACTTCCTACTCTACTGATATTAGCTCAAATATATATCCATATATTGTAGACAAATTCATATGGAACAAGCACAAGTTTGAAAGAAACATGCCAAGCATTGATTATTAATGAGAACAAGTAAAAATACTTACAATCTTTTGAATGAAGGTGCAACAACTTCTTCCAGTTCTCCTCGTCCAACCCCTTTGCTCAAGTAATCTACACTGATTTCTCCAATGACATCTCACTTATGAGATCATAAGTGTCACCTTTCCAATCTCTTCTGTTCATACCACTTACATGATCATAAGTTTGGCATCAATCTCTAGTCTCTTCCTCATGTACCTTTCACCATGAGAAGGCTTCCTTATATAACCTTGGAGAGGTCCAACCACTTGAGAGATATTTGGTATAAGTTGAGGATTCATCTCCTTCAGTTGAGGATCTTCCCTAATATCATGCCTTGACCATCTATTAGAATCCAACCACCTTCAGGAATTGAGGGATTCTTTCCTGATTTGTCTCAAAAAACCCAAAACTTGCTCAGAAAAGGGTAGCACTTCCCCAAAAGGGTGCACAGGGCGCTCAAACACTCCCCCAAAGAGGCTCAGGGAGTGCCAACACTCCCTGACAGTGGGTAGGGGAGCGCTCCTCTCCAAAATCCATTTTTGAGTGGTTCTTTCAGTGGCAAAAGGCTTGTACTCCTTGTCAAGTGATTTCTCTTCTTCAAAACTAGTCTTTGGGGTGTCTTAAGTGTCTTTGTGATGTTGTTAGAGGCACGACATAGGAAAGATGGCAGTATGAGTTTTTTGACACTTGCAACACTTGTAGTCAAGATGTGACACTTGCATACAAGATGTGACACTTACAACACTTGTAAAGACGACACTTGCGACACTATCGAAGTGAGTAATTTTGAGGTGTAACACTACCACTAGGTCCCAATAAAGAATAATGATGTATGGAAGAATGCCTTCAAGTCTAATGAAGGTATTTTTGAATGGTTGGCCATGCCCTTTGGCTTGAAAAATGCCCCGATAACTTTCATGAGGATGATGGATGACATCTTGCAGCCTTTCACCAATTATTTTGTGGTAGTGTATTTGGATGAAATCCTCATCTTCAACAAGACTTGGGTGGAACACTTGCAACACATTCAATAGGTTCCACACACTTTGCAGAAAGAAAATCTATATGAAAATTTGGAAAAATGCTCCTTCGGCGTGAACAAGGTCCAATACCTAGCCTACATTGTTGATGATCATGGGGTGCATATCGATCCAGCCAAAATCTAGGTCATCCGTGATTGGCCATCCCTGACCACACTCACTGAGCTTTGAAGCTTCTTAGGCCTTGCCAATTTCTATCACAGGTTCATGTTGGGATTCTCCCACATTGCATGGGCCCTTAGCTAAGTGACAAGGGGAGGTGACAAAGAAAAATTCATGTGGGGATAGTCACAACATAAATAATTTAATGATTTGAAGTAACACTTGGGCTCAACATTGGTGCTCTCATTACCCGACCTTCAACAACCATTTGAGATTGAGACAGATGCTTCAGACTATGTTGTGGGCACAATTCTCACTCAACATGGAAATCCCATGGCCTATCATAGTGAGACATTTTTAGATACTATCCATAAGTACCCCACTTACGACAAATAAATTTAATCCATTGTATAAGCATGTCGCCAATGGAGGCATTACATTCTCGTGAAGGAGATAGTCATCCACATTGATCATAATCCTCTGTAGTTCATGTAGACACAAGGAAAATTTCATAATTATCACCATCATAAGTGGTCCACATACTTGCAGCATTTCCATCTCAACATTAAGTATAAGATAGGGAGCACCATCTGCATCACTGACTGCCTCAACCAACCTACAATTGTCTCACTTACCACAGTGCTACACTCTTGTAGACATGAGACCTATGGATGGCCTAAACTCTATGAGCAAGATCTTGACTTCACCACTACCTACCGGATGTTGGGAATTAACACAACTGTCACTGATTTTATCTACAAGACGGGTTGTTATGCCATTTGAGCCATCTCTGCATTTGATCAAGAAAGAGAGAGAAATTAATTTGGGAATCTCACTACAGTAAAGTGGAAAGACACTTCGGTGTACAAAAGACAATGGAAGTGATGAAAGAACATTTCTATTGGTCGAAACTCCGACAAGATGTCAACAAGTATATCAGGTCCTACATGACCTGCACCATTTCCAAACTGACCATTAAGAAACAAGGCATGTACACCCCCCTGCCTACTCCTGATAGGCCCTAGGAATCCATCTCTATCGACTACATGTCGGGCCTTCCTTCAACCAAGAAGTGAAATGACTATGTTTTCGTGGTTGTTGATTGATTTTCCAAGATGGCGATTTTGGTAGCCTACAAGAAGAGAATCACAATAGAGGCCACTTCCAAGTTCTTCTTCAAATGAGTGTAGGTACATTTTGGGATACCAAAAACCATCGTTTCTAATTGGGATAGTTAGTTCCTCTACATATTTTGGTCGAGCCTTTGTTCATAGCTAGACACCAAGCTCACCAAATCCACGATCTTCCACCCCCAAATAGATGGCCAAACTAAGGTCTTCAACATGATTATTTTGCACATTTTTTGCATGTACAATTTCGAGAATCTGCACACATGGGATGAGAGTATTCCCTATGTTCAACACAATTACAACAAATCCATACATAGCTTAACTGGCCACAACCCATTTCATGTGGGGTTGGGATTTCAACCATTGGGTGCCATGGACGTTACACTAACCCTTGCGTCCACACAGGTAGATTTGTCCCATGCACAAAATGAATCTGACAAATCTACCCGATTCATTGAACGAATCCAACACATCAGTCAACAGGTTAAATATATTTTTCATAAGTCCAATACTAAGTACAAGCAGTGCCATGATCAACACTGGGTGCCACATAAATTCCAGGTGATAGATAAATTTTGGTTGCACTTGTAGAAAGAACGCCTTATAGGACCCCATCATAAGCTTCGTCCACTCCACTATGAACCTTATACCATCATCAAGGCTATGGGTGACAATTATTTTGAGCTCAACATTCCCCCCTTCCTTGGCTTGCACCCAGTGTTTAATTTGGACCTCCTTCGACCATACTTTCCACCATTATTGTACACCTCAGATGTAGCAGAACAATTGACATTAACATAGCTCAAACTTGACTGCATGGAACAAGCATGCACTGATAAAATCATGGACACATAGGTCAAGGGAACTCACCAATAGAATTTTCATCTTTATCGTCTTGTCAAAGCATGACAACTCTTGCACCAAGGCAAGTTTCTCACATGGGGTGAAATTCAATAGAAATTTCCTCATATGATGGGGAAATCAACGTAATGGAGAGAATTTCTTCCTAAGAGGGGAGGGATGATCCATGTCGATATCTATGGTCACCCACCTATTCCAACTGGCTCACATACAAATTTCATCCTGGAAGTTTCAGTTTTCATCTTGGCASTTTGTTTCTAGATTTTAGGKTCCTAAACTTCCAGGGCCATCTTGAGGCCCTAAACAACGATTTTTGGGCCCCCCATAGTCACACTATAGAGAGATTTAGAGTGTGATGCCATAATGTGTAGTCCTCGGATAGAAATTTCCAATGAGATATCGTGTGCCTAAATGGAGATCACATACAAAAGTTATGACCCCGAGAAGTTGATGTACCAACTTACCTCAACAGGGCCCACGTGACTTTTGGTGCTTCATCTCTTAGGGTTAGGTTTTTGGATGTATAGGGTTTTGAAATTCATGTTTGATGTAAAAATGCCTTTGGATCCTCATTATACTGATCATCTTGCGAATGAGCATAGTCATCACATACCTTCTTAGAGATAATCTGCCACCATTCTAGCAATCTTGTTTCAGTCTGCATTTACAATTTCAGAATATTTTTTATTTAATAGAAGTCAAGTTTTACTGTATTTATGTTATTATTCACTATGTATCTATTTTAATATTATATATCTGTGTTTCATTTCATTCTATTTAAAAATACAGATCAGTGGTATCAAAGTGGTCTGCTCCATGTCGTTTTTTAGTGATTGTCCCCGATGAGGTCATCGTATAGAGAGTTGGGTCTCGAGCTTGTTTCTGTTGAGGAAAAAAACTCTCACATGCCCAAGAAACCTTCCATGGCAGGAGAAAATAAATATGGAGGGACAAGAGATCCTTTCAAAAATTTTCTCGGGGAATCCCTCGAGAGATAGAGGAACGAGATGATGGATATATTTGCACAAATCCTTCAACGACTGCCGACAAGCGACACATCTACCTCAAGCGGAGGCGCCACCCCCTTCAAGGTACAAATACATTTTGATATTTCAATATTTTAAGGTCAAATAGATGAGGATGTCATAGATAAATGGTTAAACCTTTTGGAAGTGCATTTTTATGTCCACAACTTTTTCGATAGAGAAAACATTACATTTGCGCTCCTCAAGGCCGTTCCCCATGTCAAATATTGGTGGGACAATTTCTGTGAGAAAAAGAAAATAGAGGGATATAAATTATTTGTATTTGAACCCACTTGGTATTCCTTGAGGGATTCTATTAAGGAATAATACTACCCTATTGGAAGATATGACGACTTGTATATAAGATGGACCACACTGCGGCAAGAAAGAGACCAAACAGTGTTAGAATTCACCAATGTCTTCCATACCTTATGCACCAATATGGGTATCAAATAATCTGAGCGACATATAGTGCTCAAGTATTGTGGTAGTCTGCATAGATACATCCAAAAAAAAATGGAATTTCTATAGATCTTCGTCCTTGGGCACGACCTATCAATATGCTATCAAAATCGAACAAAAGCTTAAGTAGAAGACGCGACAGTTTGGGTATGCCAACCCATCATAGAAGAAGTAGGGAAAATGAGGCCCCAACCCACAGAACAAAGGATAGGGAAAGGATGGATAACCTCAGGACAACCATTACAAACCACAAACAAAGAAGGATAATGGGAAGATAAAGAAAGACACTGGGAAATGATGTGAATTCCATAATAGCCCCTGGCATAACACTATTGAATACCACTCAAAGAAGCCATTGATGGCCGAGATGAAAGCCTTTGAATAATATGTAGACTCTGAATCTGAGTTAGAACCAGTAAAAGGGATACTTATCATTGATGTAGAACCTAATTCCACCATTTCTACCACCAATAAGGTCCAACTCGATGAACCAGACGAACCAAAGGAAGGTGAGCACCTATTTCATTCACAGATGTGGGTGAAGGGTAATCTAGTGCACCTCATCATTGATAGAAGTATCCATAAGAACCTCATATCAACAGATGGCATCAAGTGGTTATCTCTTCCGACATCACCACACCTGCAACTATAGACGATCGGATGGCTCTGCCAAGGGGGCGATCTCCATGTCAGCCAAAATTGTCAGTTGTCCTATGAAATCAAGCCCTTTAAATATGAGGTATTGTGTGATTTCACCCCGCTTTAAGTTTGTGATGTTCTTGTTGATATTATGGTAGCTGTGAGAGGTATTTACCTCCACGTGTAACCCTGATGAGAATAGAATATTTCAGGAAGAAAGAAGAAACCCTAAATAGTTAGTTAATAACCCTAGAAGACAAGTTGGCTCAAGAAAATAATTTGTATTAAGTTATTAGTCTCCAAGAGAAGAAGTCGACCTAGTTAAGTTTATTTGAGGACTATAAATAGAGGGCGCTTGATCTCATTGGTACACACACCTCACAACTGTAGTGGTGTGCAAGTTTGGAGAATAGTTGTAGTTGCAGCTGCTGCAACTAGAAAATTTTGGTTTTGGCTAAGATTCTCTCTTGGTTATGGTTTGGACTTTCTACTTTGCCTCTTCTGTTTATTCTTTCTTGGTGCACTATCCTTGGAGAGAGGTGTGCTATCTTGTTTGGATATCTAGCCTAGGGTTTGCTTCCAGAATGATTCTCTTTCAAGGTTAAGGTGCTCGGGGCTGGCTTCGGCCTATGGTTGGGTGACAATATTGCTATATTGTCTATGGTTAAATGAGCACATCCATTATATTCTAACATGTTATGGGCCCACTCTATCTTCGGACAGTCTAATCGTTGGAAGATAGATTGGGAGGATTTTCTTAGTTGCAGTTGCAGTTGAAGCCAGTTTCTGATGCAACAAAGAAACCCTAACCCTCTCATTGAGGCACCTTAAGTGAATATATTGACCTAATTTCTGGATAGACTAGTGCACCCTAGTCTAGTGCATCTCCTGATACTCTCAGCAAGCTAAGATGTCAAGTTTGAGTTTTTGGTCAAAATCAAGGGTTGACCAAGTCAAAGCAATTATGACTTACTCTATGAAGTCAGAAAACAAGTTAGAAGGGGCTTCTAACTTTAGATCATGGAAGAAAAGGATTGACCTCATCCTTTCCAAGAATAAAGTGTTGGACATCGTGAAAGGAAAGATCATGGAACCCTAGTTTGAAGAAAAGAGAAGGAAGCTCATAATGTTGCAGTTATGGAGAAGTTCAAAGATAATGAAATCAATGCCATAAGTATCATAGTGGACTCTATAAAATTCCACTTGATACCCTACATCTTCCATCTCGACTCATCTAATAATATGTACAATGCCCTAACAAACCTCTTCTCAGTCAGAAACATTGGACAAGTAACGATTCTGAAGAATGAGCTCCGTGACATGAAAATGAATGATGATGAAAACATAACATCATAATTTGTGAGGATATCTCAGTTAAGAGATCAACTACAAGCCATTGAAGAAATCATCTCAGAGAAGGAACTGGTAAATAGAGTACTCAATGGTCTTCCCAAGACACAGGATGAATTTGCCGCAAGAATGAACACAAGGAAGGAGTATCCTACATTTGAAGAAATTTGGAATTGTTGTACACAAGAAGAATCAAGGATGAGTGCAAAAAAGAAACCCCAAAAGAAATATGATGATCAAGCCTTCATAACAAGGTTCAATAATTTCAAGAGTAAAAGGAAGTTTGGCTCAAAGAAGAAGCCGAATCAAGAGAAAGATATGTCAAAATACAATGCTCCAACTATCGAAAATATGGTCACTACAAGAATCATTGTCCCAAGTTAAATAAAAGGAAGGAAACACACGAAGCATCAGTTACTGAAGAAAGGGAACCCTCAAAGAAGACCAATCAGAATAAAACAAACTTCTTCTTCTAAGACAAGGTAACAATATTCTGCATAGTTCTTGTACATACCATGTTTACATAGTCTTTGTACATATTTTGCATATCTATTTCTTAGAAGATAAAATGTTCAAACATAAACTATATCTATGGAAGAACAACAATATAAGAATTCCTATCACGATAACTACAAGTCAGGCAATACACATGAAAGGATGAAGTACAACAACAACCCATGCTAACAATTCATGTGGAAGCTATTAACACAAGTAACAACTACAAGATAAGCCGAAATCAGAATCAAACTTGAAGAAACCTGGAGGAAGTAAAAATAGAAATAAGTCAACATTCAAGAGGAAATTAGAAAGAGACCTGTGACACTTTGAAGAAGGTAATAAGTATCCATATGGAAGCATGGACTCTCTTATATGGAGGGAGTTGATTATATAATTCCAAAAATGAGATCATGCAGTCATGCATGAAGCAAGGATTAGGAGGGAGCTAATCCTAGATAATATTATCCATTGAAGATTATGAAGTATATATCCATGTTCCCATCAATGATATCAACCATGAAAAGTAGCACATGTTCAGTTTGACTTCAAAAGAAGTCTTCTTCAAAAAGAAGCCTTAAGGTATCCCTGGTTGTCCATCCACATCCATTATCCTATGATGAAAGGAAGTAGTTGGAATCTTCAGGGCATGGGAAATTCCATGGACCCAAGAGCTAAAGAGAAACATAAATAAGAACAAGAATATTCCAAGGGAGAAAGAAAATCTAGAACAACCAGTCATTATTTCAAGAATCACAAGACTACCAGCTTGATCTAAACCCTATAAAATAAATCAAGCAGAAGAAATGAAAGTTGTGATGAAGAAAAGTGTATGGAAGACTTATGAATGAGAGCATTGCAAGATCCATAACTAAAGGTTATCCCATATGGAGGGAGAGGAATATGATGATATATTTTTCCAGACATGCCTCTACCTGAGATATTATATCTCCTGCTATATCCATGGGTTGGATTTTACATCAGACAAATGTAAGGACTGTTCTCCTCAACAGAGTAATCAAACAAAGAAGTGTATAGAAACCTCAAGGTTTTTGAGGTATACCAGAAAGAGACTCTTGTATGCAGATGGAAGGAGATCTTATATGGATTCAAATAACTTAGTGCAGACCCTCCAATGAACAAAAAAATTGTGGTGAAAAACTTTCTATAATAGAGATATTGTATCGGAATGGTTACTCATAAGTCCAGGATAATGGATTTCTAATCCATGACAAACTCTCATGATGATAGAAGAAGTGCCACTTGGATATGTTCCAGTTTGACCCTTGCCACGATGTTATGAGCTAGAAGGAAACAAAAGAGATGAATCCAACTATGATATACTGTAATGATCAAAGATATATGAAGCCTTCATAGAAAAACCAGTGTTCCAGAAAAACGGAAGTACATTGAGATCAAGCATTAAATTCTCCATGATGAAGTCCAAGAAAGAGAAGTGGTTCTCCAATATATATCTCCACAGATGAGTAGATAAG
This sequence comes from Picea mariana, assembly GCA_032191745.1. Taxonomy (NCBI): domain Eukaryota; kingdom Viridiplantae; phylum Streptophyta; class Pinopsida; order Pinales; family Pinaceae; genus Picea; species Picea mariana. Next base: position 31,791 of record JASDQU011403086.1, read on the forward strand.
CAAATATTTTGGTAAAGCCTCTGTCCAAGATGAAAGAGTTTGCGTACTCAAGAAATAGCTGGAGCTCATGGAGATGACTTCCTTATTGAAAAAAGAAGAGATGACTTCCTTATTGAAAAAGGAAGAGATGACTCCCAGGTTGGGAGGGAGCACTGATGTGTTATTGATTTATGGACAATCATTTTTCAGTTCAAAAAATGGTCCAGGATGAGCAGTTCCTTTCTAGTTCGGAAAGTGGTTTGAGATTTCTGATGGATAGGCATTTTCCAGTTCGGAAAATGGTCTAGATCGAACGATCATTTTCATAATGAAAATGATTCGATGTATTGTTGATGTACCATAGACAATGATTCCCCTTGTGGCCAGTTTGGGGGAATGGTCTAGGATAGTGTTTCTTCTTGACGATCACTCTCATTAGTGCTCAAGAAGACTGGTTCACCTTGCCGGATAATAATTCTTTTGAAGCTCACAATTGTGAGCAATTTCGAAGAATGGTCCGTTTTGGAGGTTGGTGTAGGACAATCATTTCCTTAGGAAATGGTCTGGACAGTCATTCCCTAGGGCAGATTCATTCTCTTCAGGTTGCACTTTGTTTAGTGATGGAGGAATGGCCCAGATAGGTGAATGGTCCAGTTTCAACAATCAGGGACAGACATTCCCTAGGGTATACTCACTCTCTCCAGGTTGCACTTTGTTTAGTGCCAGAGGAAAGGCCCAGATAGGTGAATGGTCCAGGCTCATAAATCAGGACAATTATTCTTCCTTTCTTGAGAAGAATAGTCCAGATAGCTCATCATTGATGTTTCACTCTCTGAGGGCAGATGCTCTTCCATATATCACATATGTGAGTGGAAGAATGGCCCAGATGATTCAATTTATATCATGACATTATTTTTCTATGCAGGTTGATATCATATAATATAATTGTTATGGAGACTGTATGTCTCTGGACAGAAGATGTATGCTACTATGGTGGATGTGTTCCATTGGTTGTGACTATGTGTCACTGATTAAGTAGTTGTGTGCTACTTGGTATGATAGTGTACCACTGGATTGTAATACTATGGATAGACACAATTGTGTCCTATTAAATGACATTGTTATGATTTCCATGAAGATTATCATCTAGATGGGCAGTTAGTGTGCTGGTGGACTAACATTCTCCAAGTGGAAAATGGTCCAGGACAATTTTTCTTCTAGGACGCATGTCCAGATTAGTAGAATAGTCCTTGTAGCCTATGGTGTGTCTTCCAACATCTGTTGGAACAATTATTATTCTAGGACATATGCCCAGATTAGAAGAATGGTTCTTGTATCACTCTGTGGAGTGAGTGACTTATTTAGCATCATGCCTGATTACTCAGATGTAGTATGGTTTTGAGAGATGATGTAGTTGATGCTATCATATGATATTGATAGTGATGATGGTGCTCGTGATTTGATCATGATATATCCTGTGTGGCTATGATGATGCTACCAATTCAATGGTATGTTTGTGCTCAAGACCATTGCCTTCAATACCTCCCTAGCTAGGAGGAAGTGTTGATATTATGGTAGCTACTAGAGGTATTCAACTCCATGTGTAACCCTAACAAGAATATAATATTCCAGGAAGAAAGAAGAAACCCTAAATAGTTAGTTAATAACCCTAAAAGACAAGTCGACTAAAGAAAATGATTTGTATTAAGTTATTAGTCTCCAAGAGAAGAAGTCGGCTGAGTTAAATGACTTGGAGGATTATAAATAGAGGGCGCTTGAGCTCATTTGTACAGACACCTCACAACTGCATTGGTGTGCAAGTTTGGAGAAGAGCTACAGTTGTAGCTGCTGCAACTAGCAGATTTTGGTTTTGGCTGGGATTCTCTCTTGGTTATGGTTTGGAATTTATGCTTGGCCTCTTCTGGTTATTATTGCTTGGTGTCCTATCCCTAGAGAGAGGTGTGCTATCTTGTTTGGCTATCTAGCCTAGGGTTTTCTTCCAGAATGATTCTCTGTCAAGGTTAAGGTGCTCGGGGGTGGCTTCAGCCTATGGTTGGGTGAAAATATTGATATATTGTCTATGGTTAAATAAGCACATCCATTATATTCTAACATTTCTTTGGGGCCGACCTTATTTGTGGAAATGTCATGTTGTATATGAGTCTAGGCCTTGTAGTTTTATTATTACGTTGGACAAAAAATTACACAGGATACCATAGGTAGTCCCATCTACCACCATTTCCTTGATCTTTTCCAATCAATGCAAGAAGGTCATATCTTAGACTAGGAAGTTTGTTTTCTTTGTGATTTGTACTCAAAGTGAGTGGAACGTTGCAACCACATCCATGGCCTCTACAACATGTCTCTCCACGTAGTAGAAGCAAGTGAATAAAGTCATGGAAGAATACAAAGACATATTCTCCTCACCCACTAGGGTACCTTTGCACTATCAGGTCAAGCACTCAATCAATATTACCCCCAATGCACCTCTACTTAATGGGCCAGTTTATCACTGCTCTTTGTCAGAAAATGAGGAAATTGAGAGCTGCTCGAAAAGGGTTACATCCACCCAAGCTCATCGCCTTATGGAAGCCCAATCATAAAATCATAGTCAGGAATCGATACCCAATTCCTTGAATTGGCGATCTCCTTGACCATATCAAGGGGGACAAATACTTCAATAATATTGATATTAAGTCCAACTACTACCAGGTCCCAATAGAGCATATATATTTATGGAAGACAATCTTCAAGTCCAAAGACGATCTTTTTGAATGGTTGGTCATGCCATTTGGATTGATAAATGCCCCAAAAACTTTCATGAGGATGATGGACGACATCTTGCAGTATTTTACCAATTATTTTGTGGTAGTTTATTTGGATGACATCCTAATCTTCAACAAGACTTAGGAGGAACACTTGCAACACATTCAATAGGTTCTACACACTCTGTGGCAACACAATATGTATGAAAATTTGGAAAAATTCTACTTCAGAATGAACAGGGTCAAGTAACTAGGCTACATTGTTGATGAGCATGGGGTTCATGTCGATCCAACCAAAATCCAAGTCATCCATGACTAGCTAGCCTCGACCACACTCACTAATATTTGAATCTTCTTAGGCCTTGCCAATTTCTATCACAAGTTCATGTTGGGATTCTACCACATTGCATGGGACCTTAGCCAAGTGACCAGGGGAAGTGACAAGGAAATAATCGTGTGGGGCCAGTCACAATAGAAATCGTTTAATGATTTGAAGCAATGATTGTGATCAACTCCGATGCTCTCATTA
>JASDQU011403087.1:7258-20451 GCA_032191745.1 Picea mariana
AAAGTAGGAATGGTGAGCTCAAAAGCATTATCCCCCACGGCCTTGGTGATAGTGTACGGCCCATAACGGAGTGGGCGAAGCTTCTGATGGGGTCCTGTAAGGCACTCTTTCTGCAAGTGCAACCAAACATTGTCACCCACCTGAAACTTATGTGGCACCATTAAAGTTCATTGATCTCCATCAATGGATATTCTTTACCTAGAAGACCAAAATCTTTAAAAGGATTTCCTTTATATTTGTGCTAAAAGATTTTTCATTTTGAAGTGCTTTGACTCCATTTCTTCTAAGTACTAAAGAAACTCAACACTAATTAGTACAAGATAGATCCATTGAAGATCTAGAGTTCAAAATTCTAAATATGTGGATAAGAATAAGGATAAGGATCTATTGGCGGGTTCAACCTCTCCCAACAACAACAAAGGGTACTCCACGGTATATGATCCCAACTAGACTATACAACATTTAAAATGGGAGTCCCATCCGAAATTCATCCCAACTACCATTTGTCGTTGTCTTTTCGGTTTCTTACTGGTTACGGTTCAGTGTACCGATTGGGGGGGGGATGGATGGTGAAAATTAAATGAAAAGATATATATGAAGACTATGTATGAAAAGATGTCTAATCTATACTAACCTATCATAGATTGCATTTTTTCTTTTTCATCTCTTCCTCAACATCTTTGTCAGCTGCTTCCTTCGCCTCTTTTTCGGCTAGTTCTGTAACTACTCTTGTTGCTTCTGCTAGCTCCTTTTCTCTTTATTTCACAACTTTTGTTTCGACTTCTGCTTTGGATTTTTCTTCTCCTTCAAGTTTGTCTTTCTCTTTTTCATCCTCCATTTTTTGTTTCATTTTGGCGTCATTCTTCTTTTTTAACACCTTTTCTTTATCTCTCCTATTTTTTTCTATTTGCATTCTCCCTTCCTCCTCAATAGATTCTAAGATAGAGATGGGAGAAGATCTCCCATCTTCCTCTTATTCTTCTTCTTTTTTGGCTTCCTCTCTTGTTGCTTCTTTGCCAATGATTCTTCCCTTTGGCTAGTCGCACTTATTGGAAATGACTTCATCGTATGTTCTATAATTTTGATGCACTTCCTCTTCTTCCCAAATTTCAGTAGTGTATTCATATGGGAGATTGACACTATTGAAGTGTTCCCTTACAATATTTCTAGGATCGTGTCTTCTAAATCTCTCTTCTCCAAAGTGATAAGAGAGAAAGTTGTATGCTTTTTCTTGGGATTGTTTGGTATTTTCAAAGAAATAGTTGTCGACGTATAAAGGTATTAGGGGCCATATCTCTTTCTTAAACCTGTACAACTTTCCCCCAACCCAAACTATAATAGTCTAGTACGCTACTTAATGAAGGACTAGCTTATCAGGTATAAATCATGGAAGTAGGTGAGGTGGTTTCATCACACTATATATCCTTAAATAAGTGCCATGATCCATTAGATACCAGTCATTGGTCCTTCTTATGAATGCTATATCTTTATCCATCATATAAGGGGGGTTGGTGCAAAAGATAATTTCATATAAAGGAGCAAGGAAGTGATCGCAAATTATTTGGTATTTTGTATGGTATTTTTTTTCCTAGAGTACTTTGCAATAGATGTGGATTGAAGCGTCAGATAGTAACCAACTACACCCCATGTTCAGATACTTGTGAGAAATACACATTATGTCTAGGAGGTATGAGGGCACATACAAACTACGAAATTTTCTTGGTTGTGCTTGTGTTACTGTAGAGAAAATGGTAGTAATATTTTCAAACAATATATCTACCCAATTGAATTAAACATCCACATCTACGCATAAATAAATTAATGGCATGTATGATAAGAAGAAATGAGTTGTGTTTGGCTCTTCGTATATCCTGCATAGCATGGCCACCAAATATTAATAGGGCCTTCTTAAGTTAATCGTGTGGTAGCAAATCTTTGGCCTATACTTAAATTGTTTGTCCACCCTATACCATTTTCGAATCAAGTCTTTCAACATGTATTCAAATTCACTGAGGATCTTGTTATCCAGTGGTTTATTTCCTTCTTCAAAGTGATAACACTTAACTAGAAATTTTGGTAAAAATGAAGAAATAGGTTCATTTCGTGCATTATAGACATATCAATTATTTATATCGACATTCTTCAAAATCCATGAAATGACATCTACGCATGGAAGACCACTGGGTGTGCTACCACCATGAAGATTCCTGATTTTATGATATTCTTGAACATGAGGAGTTCATCTATCTCCTCCACTTCTATGGAGAAATTTGACTTCTTGAACATGTAGTACACTCCCCCCCATTTCAGACTTTCTCCATATTTTTCTAGAAGTCTAGTCATATCATCATATATATCCCTGACTACTTCAACCCCTTCTTCTTGTTGGGAGCTTCCAGAGGGCTCAACTTTATACATTTTTCCTAATGTCTTCTTTCTCACTGATATGTTTGAACCTTCCAAAAATATAAGTTTAGGACATAATAACAATATGCGAAGTACCAGTTTAAGTGTGGCTAAAATATTGAAAGTAAACCATGATTAAGCACCTTAAAAAAGAACAGAGGAGAAAGGATAGATGTTAGGCATGAAAATTGAAATCGGAGGCCAAGGAACTAAATTCTATGATATACATCGAAGAATTTATTATTAAATTCTCCGATGAAGTGGAATAAGATTGAAAAATGATGATCGAAAGAGTTAAGGAAAACTCCTCCGATCACATCGAAGGAGTTATTAAGAACTCCTCTGATGAGGTTGGAAGAGTTTATCCTAACTCTTACAATCTATTGGAGGGATTTTCCATAGGATCAGAGCACTTGAAAGTAACTCCTTTGATCATATCAGAGGAGTTGAAATTAAATCCTCTGACCATATCGAAGGAACAATTTCCAAGTACTTCGAGTTGATGGGAAGAAAAGACTTCAACTCTCTTGAACACATCGGAGGAGTTAGCAGTAACTCCTCCGATGTGTTTGGAGGAGTTAGTTTAAAATATTTTTGTCCTTCAAAATTAGGGATTTTTTGCGAGCAAAAAATTGTGATTTTGAGGATGAGAAAGAAAAGGATTTAGAGGTTTCTAAGTCCCTGGAACCTTTCCCATCTAAGCTTATGTGCTCGGATCAAGTCTTAGGGATTGAAAAGATCGATTGAAATAAAGTAAATAAGTATTGCTGAAAATAAAAGGGCCGATCATAAACTATTTAAGGATTAGTAAAAGGTAAGATGACAGAAGGGGAAAGAAAAACTATCTAATTGGGACTTTGACCAAAGAAAAAGCTAATAAATTGATTGGATACTTAACCCTAACCTTAAAAAACGAAGGGGAAATATGTCCTTACCTGGAACTTGATGCCACATGGTGATTTGGGATAGGTCATAGATTCAATGAAATATCTTAGAGTTTTTTTGACCTAGAGGCTTTGTGCTTAACTACCCCCGGTTGGATAACACTAACAGGACCTTGTTTCCATTTCTATATCCAAACGGCCTTTTGAAATTAAATGTGGTAGGTACGATCTGGGGGTCAGAGATGAGGTTTGTCGATCATATTGAAAAAAAAATGAGTAAATCCTCCGATGTGTTCGGAGGAGTTAGAGTTAACTCCTACGAACACATCGCAGGAGTTTCCTCTAACCTACACGATATCATTGCCTATCGGAGTAGAAGGAGGTAACTCCTCCGAACTATTCAGAGAAGTTATAAGGAACCCCTCGAAACTATTCAGAGAAGTTAGAAGGAACTCCTCCGAACTGTTCAAGGAATTTATAAGGAACTCCTCTGAACTGTTCAGAGAAGTTAGAAGAAAAATTTTTGATTTCAAATTTAAATTTGAACACCAAGTCTTGATGATTTTTTTTCAAGTAAAAAACGTAAGTCTTCTAAGTATCTTGAAGTGGAGAGGGAGACTCACGAGTCTTTATTTTAGGTTCAAAATATAGGGGGCTCCAATTTCCAGGCAGGTAAGCAAGATCAAATGAAAAATGAAGGGTTGTAGTGCCTGTGACAACAAATGGAAAAACACTAGGTGAACCCTTGAATCTATGCAAGATGATTTCTACACATAATTTAGGAAGGGTGCTCAATCATACAAAATAATAAGAGAGAAAATATATGTCCCATAACTTATATATTGAAAAGACTAAGGTGATTAAAAGAGGAGTGAAACCTTTTCTGATTAGCATATTTCTTTCATATTGATATTTTATTCACATGATAAATGGATAGAAGAGAAGATATACGTAGTGTAATAGAAACGAAACCTTAATAAATATGAGAATACAAGTCGTAGTGCATTTATCTAGAGTCTGTATTCTTCCAGCGAGCGTCCATAGCCCTAGCGATGTCACCCTGGTGTCACAAGCCTTGCTATGCTGCCAATGAGCATCCATAGCCCTGACAAATATACTTGCATGTCCCATGTGATCTAGAAAGCCTTTACCCTTTATAATATTTGATCCTCTTTTTTTTAGAGAGATATGTGCATGGGGGGATTCCAATTAACCTTTAAAGGTACTAGGGATGGCACCTGTGATGGTGAGATATACTAATTTGATTATGGATGAACAAACTTCCTAAGCCATGACTCCTAGTATACTAAGAAAGTTTCATCCAGACCATTTTGATTTAGCTCGTATAACATAACAATCTGTTGTTCAAGGAAGTATCTTAGATTGTTATGTTCCTCCAACATATATTGACTTGTGATAGTGTGTAAAGGGATTACATGCATGGGGGAGATATGTATATTTGACATCGTATTACATAGATGTTTAGGCTATCTACACTAGATGTGATACGTTTAGACATGTGACTTGGGATAAGTTGTGATAACTTCAAAATCACAAGGAACATTATCAAGAAGGATAAACAAAAAAGATAGTAATAAAAAATATTAAGAAAACCAACCTAACTAAAGAAATAAAATAAATTGAAAAATAGAATCAAGATTTATTTACATACAAGTGATCAGCAACATCAATGTCTAACTAATCTAGTGTTTGAGGATTTGGTCGTTAACAGGGAGAGAGTCAATTTCTCCCTAAAGGTTATGCAATCAAAAAGTTCCTTGTCCAATCTTTTCTTTAATAAGGTAGGGACCAAGCCAAAGCTATTGAAATTTTAAATGCTTCCCTTTATCTTCATGTGACTTGTCCAATTTTAGAACTAAGTCCTAAACTTGGAACTCTTTATCACCTGCATATTTATTATCAAACCAATGTTTTACTATTTGTTGGTGAGCTTCAAACTTTCTTTTGGTTGTGTCATGTATTTCCTCAAGGTTCAAAAAGGTATTGATATGAATTTCGATGATAGGGAATTCTCTACCTTGAGACTATTGTGTAACTTGTAGGGAAGGTAGGTAGATGTTTGAGGGTATAAAAACTACTTTCCTATACACAATAAAGTAAGGTGAAGTTTTGATGGAAGCTTTGGTAGTGACATGATCCACCCATAGATCATTTTGTAATGCATTGTGTCATTTTCTCTAGTGATCAACTACAGTTCGTTTAAGGATACAAATGATGTTCTTGTTTCTAGATTTTGCTAAGCCATTTCCTTGGGGATAGTAATTAGATGAGTATTTTAAAATAATCCCCTTTTCCAATGCATACTCAGATAATTTCAAGGATGAGAAATAAGTAGCATTATCAAATACTAAGGAGTTAGGAATTCCAAACCTCATGATAATGTGTTGCTTGAGAAAATTTATTACTACTTCCTCATTCACTTTGACTAAAGGTATTGCTTCAATCCAATGTTTGAAATAATTAGTAGCAGTCATAATATACTTTTTTTGCTTGGATGCATGAGGATTTATCTCACGAATGATATCTAGGCTCCACTGCTTGAAGGGTTCTTCTACTGCTACAGGTTGGAGAGGAAGAGAAACTTTACATTCCCTCCCCACAACTTTTTGACATGTTTTGTCTCTCCTTGAGCATGCAAGAGCATCCTTGAAGAATGTGGGCTAGTAGTATCCTTCCCTTATCACTTTGTGTGTCATTGTGTCTCCTCAAAAATGACCACCAGTCATTCCATCGTGCATAATTTCAAGACATTATCATCATCTTGTCTTTCGAGGCATATGAGTAACACTTCGTCATAATTCTTTCTGAACAGGATACTATGTAACAACTGATACTATAAATATTCCAGTTGTAGTGCTCTTTTCTTCTTAGCATTGAGATGGTCTGGAGTATTTCCATGTTGCAGATAATATTTAAGATCATTGTAACACAATACTTCAATGGCTGGGACATATGGAACCTATTGAGTATACATTGTAGGTTCATCTTTCCAACCATCATCCTTTTTTTCTTCAATGTCAACTCCATGTGTCACTAATTTACACAAGCCTTAACCTTTCACAATATCGGCTGGTTTGAATTCAAGGTCATACTCTTCTAGAGATCTCATCCAATTCCCTCATCTTTCACCCAGTTCTTTTCTAACAAACAGGGACCTTACTTTTGGGTGTGGGAAGATGACTTTAGTATGATTTTTGAGGATATAAGGTCTAAGATTTTTGATGGATTTATGGACAACAAAGGATTGCTTGTCCACCATAGGATAATTAAGTTTAGCACCTTGTAACCTAGTTCTCATAAACATGATAGGGTATTTGTCTTCTTGTTCATCCTTTTGCATGAGAATTGTTGCTAACGAGTGATTGGACGTGAATGTGTATAGCAGGAAATATTTGGAGAAATAAGGAATCTGAAGAGATGGTGTGTTGGATATAGTGGTTTTAATGTTTTCAAATGCTTCCTTCTCCAACGATGTCCACTTGAAATGCATATCTTTTTTAATCATATTTTGTAATGGTTTCACAATTTCAGAAAAATATGGAACATATCTTCTTATGAAATTGATTATTATGAAGAATGATTGCAATGACCTTTTGTTGTGCAATGGAGTAATCTATAAAATGGATTTGGTTCTTTCTGGATCCACCAAAATCTTGTCTCTAGAAATAATGTGTCTTAATAAAATACCTTTTGAAACAACAAATATAGTTTTCTTGGGATTAAGAGAAATCCCATATTTCTTCACTGTTCAAAAATGTGTCTCAGACTTTTTGGGTGGTCTTCTCTTTTTTTAGAATAAATGATGACACCATCAAGGTAAAACATTTCTCTTTGACTGATTAATCCTCTGAAATCAATGTCCATTTCCCTCTTAAAGGTATCTCTTACGTTCATAATACCAAAATGGATCTGTATATATTGCATAAGTTCCCCATTTAGTTCGGAAAGTGGTTTTTAATTGATGTATTTGTGCCACGAGAACCTGATTGTATCCGAAAATATGTCTAATAGAGAGAATAGCTAATATGTGGAGACAAGTTGTAGGATTTGTTCCATTGTGGGAACTAGATAGTTATCTTTGTCGGAAGTGTGATTGGGATTCCTGAAATCTATACAGATTCTTATTTCTCCTGACTTTTTTCTTACGTGAACCATATTAAAGACCCAAGTCGAATGTCTCACTTTGAAAATTATTCAGGAATCCAATAATTTCTTGAGTTTTTTTTATATCAGAGGTTCAAGAGTCAGATGTATATTTATAAAATTTTGCTAGAACAAACTGATCCCTTCTTTTATGGGAATCACATATATAATATGTGTATCATACATATTCAAATCATCATACGTCCAGGAAAAAACATCTCGATACTTCTTGAATAATTTTGTGAATGTGTACTTTTATGAATCTGAATAGCAGGTGCCCAGGGTAACATATTTAAACTATTCATATGTTCCTGAACTGACCAAGAAATGCATCATAGTGGAGTTTTTGGTCTTCGTATTAGCACTTGGATTGTAAATCAAATAACTTTTCAAGATTCAAAATGTTCTTAGGAACACAATTTGTCTTCACCTTGTTAGTTTCTTCTCGATAAGTTTGCAACTCTTGTTGATGTACCTCATCATTGATCACTGAAGCTTGGAATGTATTCGAACTACTAAGAAAGTTGATAATCTTATATTTTCTTTTGAACTCTCTCCAACTCGTGACATTGTCTAGTACGGAGGGCCTAAACATCATTTCAATCAAAAAACCATCATCAAGAGGCATAAACCTAGATGCTGCATTGGCCAAAGTATCTAGATATATATCATTATCGCGAGGTATAGGTATTAAATGCATCAAATGAATAAATAATATTACATACCTCTTGTTGGTAAGCCTTTAGATGTGGATATAGGAAATGAATAGTGTTTCTTAACTGTCGAACAATGATATCAGAATCACTAAAGACTTTAAGGTATTTTACCTTGAGTTCAATGGAGTTTTTAGACCTTGCACTAAGGATTCATATTCAACAGCGTTGTTAGTACATTCAAACTCTAAAGGACATGATATTACCATTTTTCCTTGACTGGGTTCAATTAGAAAACATCATATTCTAGCTCCATCTTGTTTTAAGAGCCATTGAAGAACACGGTCCACATGTCAGGAATATTAGTCTTATTAGTCAAACTAAATCCTAAGTTAGTTAGTATTGGGAAAACACTATTATGTATTCATGGGCAGAGGCCTGATTGTAATTCTGATGGTATTTCATAATTCTATGCTTCGTAACAACCATAATCAATTTCAAAAAAATAATTCCCAAAAGAGAAATGAGAAAATCTTATGGGATCGTTCTTACCCTCCAATTTTGTCACTGTGTGCTTCACTGTTTACACGAATTTGATTGTTTTTCCTTTATGAGGAGGCCACATATGAGACCAATAAATAGAGAAATAACCTTGAAGTTTGGTTGACCAATCTCTACTTAAGATAAAACCATAACTCTCTGGTATGTGTACAAAAACTATGTCTATAGTATGATGAACTATGGGGTCAGATGACATTCTGATTAAAACATGTATGAGTTATCCTTTTACTTTAACATCTATCTTGTCTAATTGGATGATCCTGGTTTTCGTTATTTGTGGAACAACATATATTTTTTGGAAAACAAAAAAAGACATGATATTGGAAGCGGCACCATAATCTTCTAAACAATTGTGTACATTGAAATTAAAATTTTCATATGTGAAAATAAAATGTGGTACCTGAGATTCTGAAAAGGCACCTATGCTTGTTGCGTTTATAGTTTTTTCTATCTCCACTTTGTGTACCTCTTGTGCATCGCTTTCATGGATTAATCTCTTAGTAGCAGCGATAGTTTATGTATGAGTCTCATGGGGTTTGAAAGCATCATGTAGGAGCCCACGTTGTTGTGGATGGGAACAAATATCAAAAATGGAAATGTTATATTTAATCTTCTTCATGTCTTCGATCACATTATAATCCAAGACATGTGAGTTTGAATTGTTCTTAACTTGTCCATATTTTTCTTGAATCACCTTTTCATTATCTAGTGTCATGTTACCTTTTTCATTATTCCTAGTGGAACTAGACGTGCTTGGTTTGTCTTTGTTTGCTACAATGATTTTTCCAATTTTGTTATTAGTTTTTTCTAGGACTGCATCACTTTTTTTGGGAGGATAAGAGGAGGCGTTATTTTCCTAAGAGGGATGTTATCTTCTTTGGAAGACAGGGGATTAGATAGTGGACCTTTGATGTGTAGTTTATAACCTTTTGGAGCAACATCTTCAACAACCTGTGTATCCCCGACAAGAATTTTCTCAATATGTTCATCGGCTGATTCTACACACCAATCCAAAAAGGACATAGTTGATTCTTTGGGGGGGGGGGTTCATCAACAACACCAGAAGAATATTGTGCATGGATTTCATCATCCAAACTCTGTTGATCTAGAAATTGTTTTATCACGAGGGTCTTAGAGTTTATCCATTAAGGGAATGTTCTTTCTGGGTGATTTTTTTAATGATAAGAACAAAAATTAGCATTACTAAAGCTATCTATGTTGGGATCCATATGTGGTGGTTCAGGCAATTGGGGTTGGTTGTCTGGTTTCTTAAAGAATGGGAAACAAATTTGTGGCTTCAATGATCCTTCACCAACATTCCTTTTAAGGTCTACCACTTCATTGGACAAGTTCTTAACCATTTTGACCACATTATCGATATCCTTTGACTTCCTGTCAGGTGGTTTAGTTAATAACACTGGTTTATTTCAAGCCAACTTAGTTTCCTTGTAACGTGGATGTTGATCATATGCAGATAAATCTCTTTCCACAGTATCAACTTCATCAAAGTTCAATGCTAATGTATTTCTATTATATCATTTTACAAACATCCCTATGGAGGGGGTTAATGCAGTTGTGTAATATTCAATAGCTAATGAAAGAGAGGGAGAAACATCATGAGGAAACTTTATTAAGAAGTTAAGAAATATTTGGTTAAATTATTTTACTCTTTCCCTCTTTCCCATTCTGATGGCTCCTAGTTCATTATGTAGAAATGCAACTTTTTTTCTTTCTCCAAATTTTCTCTTAAAGATCCTTTCAAAACTGTCCCAGTCTGTAATAGATCTAGTAGGTAGGCTGAAATACCAAGTAGAGGATTTCCTGGAAAAAGTTTAAGGAAACAACCTACATACTACGTCATCATGTTAAACACCCAGAAAATGTATGGCTGGAAAGAAATGTTTAACAGGATCTTGTGGGGATTTGGGTTTGTCCAGGTCAAATTTCGAGAAGAGTTTATCTAACTTCCTTGGAATTTCATGAAGTTGGCTAGCCATATTGAGAGCTCCTTGGTCCCTCCATCATGATATAACTTCTTTTTGGATCCTTTTTTCTCCCATTAGTTTTTCTATGATTATTTATGGTTGTTCACCTTAGAATTCTTCTTCAGGTTTTATAAGGAAACATGCAACTCTACTCAAAGGTATTGGGACCTCTTTTAATGTGGTTTCAGTAAGTTCATCTATAGATTCAACATAAAAATCACGATCTATGTTAGGACGTTCTATACGGGTCACTTTTCTCCTACGAAGTTCAGAAGTTGTACATAATTTCCAAGATTTTTTTCATAAGCACGTGTGATTCTACGGGTTTCATGAAGCTCTTATTATGGTCTGCGAAACCAATTCTCAGTATGTATTTGAGGACTACAATAGGTACTTCCAAAATTAGGCTTTGAGTCTCTGTAGGTAACTTCTTGTTATGACTTGAATCGAGGGAACAAGGTAGGTTGAGGTTTGGGATTGCTCGTTGAAGACTGATTTCGATTATCGTTTAATTCATGTATATAAGCTAGAAAATATGTCCCTCCTTCTAGCGCCAATTCTTCTGATGGATTCAACTTCACCCGACAATATCAAGGGGTACTCCATGATATATGGTCTCAAATAGACTATACATTTTTTAAATTAGGAGTCCCATATAGAATTTGGATCGGTTTCCATTTAATGTTGTATTTTGGTTTTCTCACTGGTTATAGTTCGGTGTGCCGATACAGGGGGTTGGATGGATGGTGAAAATTAAATGAAAATTTGTAGATGAAGAATATGTATGAAAATATGACTAATATATCACTAATCTTTGCTAAACTATCCTAGAGAGGAGCACACTAGAGTAACTGGTGAGTTATCAATACAACAAAAATCTTACACAACTTTTATACAATTAGTTGTAACAAAAGAGCAAGATTGGAGAGAAGTGCATACAAATGTATATAATCAGATCAGTCTAGATCACAAAAAATTATACGATACAACCCACACATATCAAGGCATTGAAATATTCAAAGAAACATCAATAACTGCAGAATAACAAAGATTGTATGAGGATTAGTCTACAACAAACAAGCATTTTTACACTCCATAGAAACAATAGTTATCTTCACTTGAAGTAGTTCAAAGCTCTGATCCGTTCCAACACATAATTCCTTCTATAATATGGTGGAATTGAGGGATTCTCAATATTAATTAACAATGTATAAGTTCTCAAAAACAAATTTGGTTCTATAAAGTGCTTGAAAATCCAAAACGTCCTCTTCAAATGAGCTTCTATCCTACTTTATACAAACATTAGTAACTCCCATGTGTCCTTTCATCTTCTTTTTGAAGAGGAAATTACAAAACGATTAATCTTCTCTTCTCTAATTACAAGTGTGTAGAAAGAGATAAAACTTAGAGTAGTTAGGTATAGGATGAAAGAAAGGGCAAGTATCATGTCCTTCTCCTATGAAATTTTTATTCTAAGGTAGGTCGTCCAAAATTATAACCGGTTATAGAGAGACTCGATCCTCCTGCATGTCAGTTTCTCTAACGTTGCATTGTTTAGGGAAATACTATCATCAAGTGTGCTCATATAGTTCTCTAACCTTTTCATGAAAGCTTGCACCATCGTATGAATTTTAATCGGCTGTATCAGATGTTTATCAATAAGGACAATGGAGATAAAGGTAGTTTCTTCAACTATATGTTTCTTCTAATTTTTGTTTTCCTGAACTACATTTACCATTTCTTCTGCTACTAGGTTCTTTCCAAGCTCATCTAACCCTGGGAGATGGCCATTTCTGATCAGTTCCCGAGTGACCTTGTGGATCCTTGAACATATTTCCATAGATTTGGTTACTTCTCTATCATATTTTTTTCCTATTTGTTGGCAATGCTCCAATCCATACAAATTGGTCTTCTTCTCAGATTTTGATGGCCTATATTATTCAAGAGGTGCATTAGGATTTTCTCTATCCATATGTCAATGTTAGTTATACCTTCTTGAATAGTGTTGTAATGTGTCAACTTCATTTGTATCTGGTTGTTTTCATCGATGTCTACTCCAGCCACATTTTGAAAAAGGTGTATATGAACATACTTATCATTAATGAAACCTTTTAAGTCATTTATAACCATCTCGGCACTAACTTTGAATATTTGGAGGCTTCTTTCATCAACCTTTATCTACTAAATCTTCTCCTCGAGTTCCCTAATCCTTAACTCATTCTCTTCATTTTGTTTGCATATTCTATGTATGTTATCTATATTCACATCCATGAATGAAGAAACAACTATAGTTGTTTCTACAAGATCCTTTCTAACATCTCCCATGACTGGTACTTAAGTGACTACTGATATGGGATCCCCTTCTGCCACCCGCGTCTCCTTGACTCATTCTCACACAATCCTACTCATTTCACTTTCATATGTAAAGCTTCTAAGATATATCACTTCAATTGGTTGTAATGGATCACAAATTTTAAGGCCCAAATCGTTGTTTTTATATCTTCCTTTGTGCCTATCGTAGATGTTCCTAGGATATCTAT